>CABEEJ010005658.1:23918-47537 GCA_901482245.1 Timema douglasi | reverse complement strand
CAAATCTAAAAGTAGAATAGTTACTAAACTCGTGTTTGTTGTTATAGGCCTAGTTAAGAGAATGTTTATTTATTACACACAACAAATACATTGGGTCCAAAAAGTATGAGAATATTGGGGATGGGAGGAGGTTACATACTAATGAACTACATACCCTGTGCTCAACACAGATTTTGTTAATAATAGAATACGGTGGGCGGGATATGGAGTGTGAATGTGTTCAAGGTTTTGGCTGACAAACCCAATGGAAAGAGACTATCAGGAAGACCTGGGCGCTGATGGGAGGACAACATTAGAATGGGCATAAAAGAGATAGGGTGTAATGATATGGATTAGATATAACTAGCTCAATATAGGAATAGGTGTTTATAAGTGAGATAATTAACTTTCGAATTCTTTTCCTTAAAGTAATTGTATTATATTTGGAAGAAGGTACAGGAAAGTTTGATAGAAACATTTCAAGGAACGAACACAATATGGCTTTTACATTAAAAAGAAAGTTACTTTACATGGCTGCCATTGGACAAAGAGATAGTGGTTCCCTCTTGAACAAAATTGGTCGTTACCACCCAATAACTTGATCTAAGTTTCATTCTATCAAAACTCATCATGAGGGAGTGTGAAACATGCAACACTACTTCCTAGAAGAGGTGTAAAACAAATAATAACATTTGAAATGCTTTGTGTTTGTAAAACTCACAACTCTGGATATGTAGTACCAAATATAGTACTTCCTTGTATACAATTGATAACATTGATAGTCAAGTGAAAAACTACCAGCTATTTAGTTTTTTGGCATTTTGTAAGGACGGAGAAGGATAATTTGAAGGAAGGGAACACATTTTCATGGAGGGTGAGTGGGAAACTATTAAGAATTAACTCTTCACTACACTCAGTTGTGATTTGAGCCTCAACCTTTCCATCACCAGGATAGCGGAGATGACTGACACCTTTGTCAACATACTCATCATTACAAGTTACAGATGAACAACAAGTTCAACCATGATGGTCATTTTGTCTTTCTATACATGGTAGTTCACCTTGATCAGGGTAAAAGTTAAATTTTTGTCTGGTAAACCTGGAAAAGTCATGGGATTAGAAAATTAAATTCCTCTGGCCACCCTGATTGATGATTAAATAATCAAGGTAAAAATTTCCTTATCTCACATAAGCTCAAATTAATTAAAATCTTACAATCGCCAAACCCACATTTCACAAGTGCAATATTCTAATGTATTGTAAATTCTCTTGGAGTTTCATTTCAACAGTTTCATCCATTCACATGCATCAACCTCACACCATGACAAGAGTCTGCTATGTCAACCTTCCAATCACAAAGAAAAGTTAGCCTAAAATCCACTCTAAGCCTGTGTGATGCTTCTTTTACTCAGGTCACAAATAAGGCAACGCCCAAAATGCATTCGCTGGAAGGACAAAAATTTTTATTTCTTTAGAAAAGAGTAAAACTTCACTTAATTTGCACTAATGTTATATAAATGAATACTTTGTAATTTAGAGGGAAATTACTCTTATTTGTGTGGATAGAGAATGAGAAACCATTTAGTAAAACCACTCGTAGTATATCCAGCCAAGATTTAGACACTGACCTTCCTCTCATCTGTACTAGGCAGGCTTGGTCCTTAGTCTCCTTGCCCTCTCAGGTGGGTAAGTAGCTTCTGCTATGTATTTCAACCACCAGAATACAGTCCAATGCATTTTTAATAAATAATTTTATTAATGTCATACATAATTGAACTAATATTATACATGCACTTTTGTTTGTTCTTAGGTTCCCAAAGTCTGAAGAGCTCAAAAATACCTGGCTGACAAACATTCAGAGAGAAAACTTTGTTCCCAATAAGTACACAACACTTTGCTCAAAACATTTTACTGAAGATTCATTTGACACAGAAAAGTTTGGTGGACATTGGTTAAAACAGAATGCAGTGCCCACTGTTTTTGATTTCTCTAAGCCTTTTCGGAAAAAGAGGAAACCTCATAAAAGCGAGAAATTAGATGAAAGAAGTTCTTCCTCAAAGTCACATTCTGGTAGGCTGACTTTTGACCTGTGTGCTTATCATATTGGGCTACATTGGGCAGATGAAGATAAATCCTCTTAAGGAGTTTTCATTTAAAATAAGTACAATTTTTTCAGGTCACTTTAAGTGTACTAAAAAATCTAGGTGATTATTATATATTTTTTTACTAGTGATAGACTTAATCCACTTTTTATAAAGTATTTATCTTCATTTTTACCTACAAATCCTGAATACTTATCTTAGAAAATGTCATAAGCCCAAGAGTTATTTGCTCCACATGGGTATGATTATTTTTTCTTCAATTCTGATTTAGTTCACATTGATTCTAGCCATTATAAGAAATATAAATTGTAGTTAAATAATAACGTTATTTGCTACATTGTGAATTCATGTTAAAGTTAAATGGTAAATTATTAGTCTGGGGTCCGGTAATTGGTTGGATTTATCATCTCTAAATAATTCAAACTAAAAAATTAAATATTTTTTCGGTCTGCCAATATCCTTAAGGTGGAAATGTAGGGGACACTTGAAAAGGTCACTGTTATTACAGTTTTTATATCAAAACACTTTTTTGTCAAAATAAATAAAATATTTCTTCATTAGAAATATAGAGTTTAATTTTATTTGCATGTTATCAACATTTCTTGAATATATGTCAAGGGTGTTCTAGAATTTAATAACAACTTTTTCTCGTAATTAAAACAGTTGGTCACCTAATGCCACTATGCACATGACAACTATATAACAACTGTTCTTGATCTCACCATGTGAAGAAAATTAAACTTTATGCTTGTGCCGAAGCAATTTTTTTATTTATTTCGTCAAAAAAAAAAATTGCTATAAAAACTGCAAAAAACACTGACCTTTTTTCACATTCCTTATATCCCCACCCCAAGGATTCAAGGGACCCCATCCCTAATATTTTTATATTGTATTACAGATGAGTCCAATGAAGAACCCAGACAGGACCATAGTCCAAACGAGTCGAAACTACCTGACACCACAAGAAAACAGACATTGCCTACCCCATCGAGAAAGCAGAGGTATAGGACTGTAAGCCCAGCGAGAAATTTATATGTAATGGCAGGCAAAATGTTTAAATGTTGGTCCACTTACTAACATTACAGGCATCTTAAGTTTCATTCATGAAAGGGGCAAGAGACGTTAATTTTCTGGATAATTACTGTGAAACCTCGTTTATCAAGTCCAAATGTGATTGGAAATTATCTTGATCAACAAAAATTAGGATGATTTGAAAATTTTAGGGAAAATCTGAAACTTCTAAAATATAATTAATTTTACTAACTTAATTGTATAGCGTTGCTTTCTTAGATAATTTATTTTATCATGACCAGACAACATGTTGTCAACCTTAGAGAATAGAACACTGTCGATTAAACGATCCAGTTTTCATGTCACTGAATGGTTAACCAGAGCATTACAGGATATAATGAAATAAAATAGACGCTACATGGAAAAGCTAGGAAATATAGTTAGACAGTGAAAAATTTGGGAGAAGTCATGCAAAAAGTTACTAGCATTTTCAGATTTTTTAAGTGTCTTTAATAATTCTTATGTTAAGAATTTTAAAAAATCACAGTGAAAATAACAGACTTTATTTATAGTGTTGTGTGTAAAATACTAAAAAATGCTTATTTATGGTCATGGAAAACCTGTAATAGTCGAGGAATATCAAAACTTAGAATGTGTAGGTATCTACCCTTTATGTCATGTGTTAATGTTTACACATTAAAAAACAAGTATTTTTTCAAAAATCATTCAAAATTTACTATAACTCTGAATCACTGTTTTACAGGTAGTAGAAGTTTCACAATAATATTGAAAAATTTGTTAGAAAAACTTCTGTTTTTATTTTTTGTAAACATATTTTATAAGCTATTTAGCATCATCATCAGATTACTTCTTGAGCAGCAAATTTGTAATTTTAAGATCAATTTCAATTCATATTTCAAACCAATAACAAGACACCAAGTAATTATCCTAATTAATCTTATGACTCATTTGATGCTAATGAAGTTAAAATTCAAAAGGTACAAGTTTATTTTTGTTATTGTTATTTGTTTTTTAAAATGTTAACTAAAAACTAGTTTTATGACAGCAATTTTTTTATGTTTATGTTATTTTAACAATCGGTAAACATGATAAGTTTTTTATTTTAATGGGATAATTTAGATTAATATATACTAAAAAACCACAACTGTCTCATATGAGCTAATGAATTGACCTCATTTGGTCTGATTTGCCAATAAAGGTCATGGTTTGACTCCTGATTGAGTGCAAATAGTATACTTTTTTCCCCCGGTTGAATTTTCACTCTCCCTCCAAAAATGTGAGTACATTTACTCTAAAATTCTATCTTCCTCATCTATGACCCATTAGTGTAAGTATGCATATAGTCTGGATATGGTTAAAATAAAAATCAATTGTGTTTAAAATACAAACATGCATGATTATTGCATTATTTATGAGAGCATTTTTAAAACCAACCATTATAAACATTATGTTTCCATGTATATGACATATTTAGATGCAATCGGATCTCGGATTAGTTTTTAAAGAAATCCACCTTTTCTATAATCTACAACAGAAAACATGATAAGCATTGTTATAATTTTTATTAATTATATTCTGATTTTTCTCACTGATTTTTTAGTTGATAAGGAAAACAAATTGTAACTATATTTTTTGTTAATGTGAACTAATATCCCGTTTTGTCCTGGGTAAGATTGTGTGACACTTCGAAACTTTGACTGGGCTTCCAAAAAAATATTAGCTTTGACTTAACTTAAAAAATATCCTGCTTACAAAGCATCGCCAATAAAAATATTGCCAACTAAAGTATTATATTTATGTTCATTTATTGCCATTTTTAGGTGTTCATTACAATTAAATGTTCATATGAAATAATTTGGAGTAATAAAATTGTGTGTTGTGTTAAAAAGTAACTTAATTTATCAAATTAGAATTAAATATTGCAAATAACTGTGCAATAAAATGAATTTTAATTGATTTTAAAGCATAAAGTTATATAAATAAACATATTATAATAATTTTTTCAAAGCTTTAAGTGACTGATTAAAAATATTCAAAATTTGAATCAGCTTTAGAATATTTCATATATTCGATTTGAGTTTGCTTTGAATTGAAAGAGTGGATTTAGCATACCACTAATATTGAGCTAAATAATTAGTAAGCTTCATAACTCTAAAAAATTCATATGTATGATTTAAAACATACAATAATTCAGAGCATGAATATAATTTTAATTTTTGATCTGAATTTTTTTAATCCTAGAATATTGATATCCCTAAGGATTCAGGAGATTTTTTTGACCTATCCCTAGTAATTTTACCTCTTTATTAATCTTGATTATTTTTTAACCCTTCGTGATGCCTCTAATATTATTTTGCTCTCTTTTTTATTAACACTTTTTCCACCAAACACTTAGAGCCTCTTGTTATGCTTATAGAAGAAAATTCTGAAAACCATTTTTGCTCTCCCAAAACTTGATGATACTTTTAACGAAGATAAAATTCCACGTGCTTGTGTAGTCAAAGGTTGTGACAGTCACATCGGAGATGACAGTAAAATATTTTACCGATTTCCTTCACTCATTGGTTGTAATGGAAGAGAGTTTAAAAATCTCTGCATGCTCCGAAGATCAAAATGGATTGATGCTGTGAAGAGAGGTGGCATTACTAAGAAGAAATTCAGAAATGCGAGGATTTGCTCCAATCATTTTATAACAGGTACTTGTCTGAAAATACATAATTTTAAGGAGTTTTCCCCCTCTTTGTCAAGATACCCATCAACAATTTATTGTTCAAAATTTTAATCAAAGAGTAACCCATTGAGGAAGCTAATCAAACAAAAAAGTGGATTGCCCAAATTTTGTTCATAAGTTTGGCATCAATTATTATTATTATTTATCAGCCATTGTAAAAACCACATAGTGTTTGTTCCCTTGTAAATGTTTTCTATCCACCTTTCCTGTACCTTCTTCCAAATATATATTATAAACTACCTCAAAAAAGCGAAAAGAGGTTTTCCATGAAGAGTTATATTATATAATTATATTCACATCCAATGTCCATTTCTTGTCTTTGTCCTTTATGTTATTTGTTCTTTTTACATGTTCCTATCCATCATCTTTTACTAATTTCCTTTTTCTGCTTTTTGTGGTTTTCACACTCCTCCCTGAAGAGTTTTGATAGAATAAAACCTAGGTCAGGGGATTGGGCTGTAATTGTTTTCTTCAAGAAGCACCCATTGTTTCTGTATATTGGCAACAATATAAAGTGTGAATTGTGTTTTCCTTTTCACTGTAAAAGCCATATTTTGTTTGTTCCATTTATTTGTTCTTAACCCTATTTTCAATACTTTCTTTAATAAATAAAAATTCTCTAATTTCAAGACAGTTTGAGCATTTTAAATTCTCATTAATTTTTTTTTGTGTCTTTATATCATTTTTCATGTGATAGAAAGGAATTGAAGCATCAAAGATGGTATTACCAAATTACATTAAACTTTAGCATGATTATATGTATATCTGAATATGGACAGTCATTAATTATAAATGGAGACATTCACATTTGTGATAATACAAATTTTTATGTGAATTTCACAGTTTTACACAAATAATATGAATTTTTTCTTTTCTTTCAAATAATCAAAATTTATTTTGTAATTTGGCAACTGCCTTGTCATATAATATGATTTTCAAAGGGGTAACATTGGTGAGTAGCACTATTCCAGGGTTGCCATTTTTACTGTTAGTATATGTTTTTGCAGATTTAAAATATATAAGATCATAGAATATTTTAGTATTTTTATAGATGTTCAGGCTTTTTATTTGGAGGCTAACATCAAAAATTGTGATTCCTACATTTACTCATAATGATATTTAAAATTTTATTTTGATAGATTGATTCTTTGTTTTTAGCCTTTAAAAGTTTTCAAGTTAGGTTTAGCATGGACATTAATATGTATGGACCTTGCTACAGGTTTACATGTTTGGGCTAAACATATATTGACAATTGATTATTTCATTATTGGTAATTGTAAAAATTGAGAGTAATGATAGTGATATATAGAGTTTAATATTCTTAGGAATTAAATATTTTGTGTGTGTTTTTCTCTTGAGCTTTCTCTGGAAATGTTAATGAATCACTAGTTGAATACACAATATGAATGAAAAACGTAAGCACTGTTACATGAGTTAAGTAATGTTAATGTACCATGGGATTGCAGGGATTCCTGCATGAAACACATAAAATCAAAAAACGTAAAAAATAGTCTGAAATGTTGGTAAATATCAAATGTCAGGGATAGGTAATCACTTTCTTAAATACGGTCAAAAATTAGAATGATTTCTTATATGAAATGGCAAAAAAACATGTGAGGAGGTAGTTGGTTACCATGTGCAAAAGTTGACTCAGAAATTTCTTGCGGCATACAACAATTCTGATCGACAAAAGAACAAACCTTAACAAAAATGATCTGGCCAAAATTGTATGGTGTTCTTTTGAGAGTTAGTATAGTCAACAATGTGAGGATAGTTTATTTTATGCGCAGCTTGGCAGAAATAAATAAATACAGTACTAATTTTGGAACTAGTCTAAAATACGGTAGCACTGCTTTGATACATGATATAGTAATTTATTTATTAACCTAATGTTGGTGTATAAATTGTTGTATATCCAGAACTGGTGTACCCTTTATTTTGGACTTTGGTCCTAACTTTTTTACAATAAATACTAATTCAACTTATATTGATGTAATTAATACCGTTTTCAGCATAAAATGTAATTGCTTTTTGAGAAAAATAACACCACTTTTCCCCATAAAATAACCCTACCGTTTACATGCTTCTAATCATAAATAATTTAAGTATGACCCGCTTCGGTTGCCGCATGGTCTAGGGTGCTACTCTTGCAATATACTAAACTGTCCAAGACGGGGAGATCGTGGTTCACTCCCGGTCAAGTTTACTGAGGGTTGTGTTTTTTTCCCAAGCGGTTTTTCCACTTTACCTTCATGCAAATGCAAGTACATGTCCTCTAAATTCAACCTTTCTAATCCCTAACACATTAGTATAATTATAACATAAGCGTATAACCCAAATGGCTAGTAAGACGTGCTAAAAAAAAGTATGGTTTGGTAAATTAAAATTATATTTGTATATAAGTATTCTTCCATTTGATTTCTGTCTATGAATTAAAAGCATTAGCAAACTTGCGAAACTATTTTATTTTGGTATTGTAACTTTTGTTTCAAGAAAACACTGCTAAATATTGCCATATTATGTCAACTTCTCATTATATTGACTCACATAATTACACTTACATTGGTTTTACAAATACGTTTATCATGATGATGATGATGATGATGATGATGATGATGATGATGATGATGATGATGATGATGATGATGATGATGATGATGATAGTGATGGAGCACATAGAGATGAAAGAAAAATTGACCATTCAAAATGAATGATACATTTATTTGGACAAGTATTACTAAATAATGTTCTTTAGGTTTAAAAAATTAGGAGCCCCATCTCTACTATTACACTGCTAACATAAATTACCTTAAGGGGGCTGCCTTCTTTAGTGTTGAGACATATTGCAGATGTCTAGAAGTCCTCTGTTATTTCAAAATTCGTCTCACGCCAAAATGGATGTGAAAAGTATCAACATGCCCCTTATTGGGTTAAAAAAATTATAAAAGAAGATAATTTAAAGTTTTATAGAAAAAAAAGTTAGTGAAAAAGTGAAATCAACTCATTTTCAATACTTATGTTTCACGTTAGATTGAGAAATTTTGAGAGCAAAGTAAACAATTAGAAACATAGATCTAGCTTCCCTTGAACTACAGTAGTGTCGCAACAAAACATTCCTTGATAATTGAGAGTTGTTTTATTGACTTTGAAACTTCTGAATATTCTCTATTATAATAAATACCGCATTGTAAAGATAATCTATTTCCCTTCAACCATTAGGCACCCTTAATAATAAGATCTTACTTTAGTATTTTTAAACCACAGCTAAAAATACTGATATGGCTCTGCGCATAAGTTTAATCTTGGCTCTGTTTATGAAAAGCTTAAAAAAAAAATTAATTCTTCTATCCTTTGCCAAATTAATCATATACTTATAGGTAAACCTGGTAGAATGACCGATAAAAACGACCCCGATTGGGTGCCGACGTTGAACATGGGGCCGCACAACACTATACAACCATCCGTAATAGTTCATCAGCAGCAAGGATCAAATCCAGAGGTATGAGTGGAAAACAGATTATACAGTAGTTACTGATATTATTTTTATTAAATATTCACAAATAAACACAATATAACTGTGAGAATTGGAGTATAGCTTCCAGTTCAGTCTTCTAATTCCTGAAGAATATTTGTTCTTCATTTTCTGTTATATCATATGTTAGGGTTGGGAAAGCTCGCTTTTTTAATTTGAAACGAATTTGAATTGAATATATTAAATATTCTTGAAGCTGGACTGAAGTTTGAATATTATTTTTTAAGTTTTATGCTTTAAAAACATGATATTGTGTTTATTTATATATCTCAATGTCCTAAAATTACTTGGAAAATGTTTGATTGCACAATTTTTTTGAAATGTTTTGGTTTTATTATAAAAAATCAATTATTACAACTCAAAATTCAATTACTTCAGATTTTTTGTATCATTTTAATTTCTAACGGGTTATAATAATAATAAATAAGTTTATGTTGAAATTTTTAAGCTTCACATACCCCTATGACATATTTTTTATGAATATATTAAAACATGCTTGGTGCAATTATTTTATACAGTATTTATTTTGGCAACCCTTTGTACAACATCAGGTTTTCTTTATCCACCATTTTGATAATCTTTCTATGATTATATTACAATCATTCATATTGAACTGGATTAGTTTCTACACTTCTTGGGAGTAATTTTTTTGTTCATGTCCATATATGCTTATTATATTCTGTTACTATGAAATTATTAGAAAAAAGTAAATGAAAGGTTTAAAATTGTTGAATTTCTTAACACTGATCTCAGTTTGCGGGGATATAGTTTAATAATTTTTCAGCAGTCATTGTGTCTTAAATAGCTGTGTTAAGGAAAATGACAAGTCATTAAAATTGGTTTGTTAAATGTTTTAATAATTTTGTTTCTCTGGTAGTGATTTTCTCTTTCTAACACTTCCCCTTGCAATGGTGGTAACACAGACTAAGGAGTGTGCCTCAATTAGATTACTGGTAATGGAATGGCTGAGGTTCGAATTTCGGCTGGGTGCGCTGTGGTCGATTTTCCACATAACTTTGATTTTCCCATCCTCTCTCCACGCTAATGTGAATACATTTTCTCAAATCTATCATTCTAATCCATATTGCTTAGAGTAATATCAACATACACTATCAGTAAAACATGCTGTTGTTACACCTTTGGTAAATATGCTTCAAACATTTTAAATAATAAATTAATAGTAATACATTGTTTTTTTACTGTTTTTCACACTTTAGATGAAACTTCTTTTTCAAAATTTTATAACAGAACTACAAACAACCCATACAGCTCCACCAAACAAAAGGAAAAGCGATTGTCTTGCCAATAATAATATTGATGATGACACATCTGCTAAGGAAACACGTAAGGGGGTAAGTTTGGGCAAGTCCTCAATAGTTGACTATTTAAGTCAAAAGTTTTTTATTTATATTTTCAACACTCAATTTAAAAAAGTTTTGGATTCTAAATTTTTTAAAAGGTGTCAATATTTAAAAAATAAATATTATCTTTAGAGATTACTGAGGGCTTAAACCAACCTCATTATAGGTCAATTCCAACAATCGGACCACAGACCATTAATTTACCACTTAACCGAATTTGAATTCACAATGTAACAATAAATGCTACCATTTAATTGCTAGTTATATTCTATATAGCCACTGACACAATCAAAATAATAAAAAAAAAAATTCAAAGGTGGTTAAGTTAACCTTGTGTACGTTTCATGTTTTCAAATAATAACATTTGAGAAAAAATGTATTTGACTCATATCCATTAAAAGTTTTATAAAATGTCAACCTATACAAAATACCATTCTTAATGTGAATTATTGTTAACATTGTATCAAGGTTATAAGGCAGGAGAATAATCACATTTAGCTTGAAATCGTTGGAGTAGAGATTGTTGCAACAACACTAACAAAAACACATTTAAAATCCACAACAAGAGTCTCCATTGGGTCATTTACACCAACAACAATATGCATATTGTCCGTTTCCTGTCTCACTGCCCATCTGGGTTGTACACATGTTTACACTAAAGGAGTGGTAATAGGGAAGCTAGAACATAGAGAGAAACTGCACCTGCATATTTGTGGAGTCAGTGTGTGTGTGTGTATATGTATGTATGTATATATATATATATATATATATATATATATACAGCTTATTTCACTTGGTCGAAATTCAAACCCCACTCGTCTTGTCACTGATAAATCCAGACAAGACAAGACTGTTGCCTTTGTCTGTGTGCCCTATGGGTTGCAATGCTTTGTTAGACTGGACTAGATTGTCAGCTATGGGAAGTTGTGATTCAGGTACTCACTTGGTACACCTGGAGTAGTTCTCCACATCTGTTTTATCATTGTGATTTTCATATGCTCTCTCCATATTAATCTGGGTGCAATTTCTCTAAGCCATCTTATTCACTACCATACCCTTGAATTAAACTCTTGATAACCCATTTGTTAAACATACTAATTGGTACCCACAAAAGCTCAAAGATAATTTAATTTGTATGAAAACAGTACTTTTATAGTTTTTTCCGAAAACTGTATTTATATTATTTTTCAAGTAAGCCAATAAAAAATCTCTTAAATTGATTTATGTATTTTTATTTTGTCTAGGCCAAGGTATTATATAAAAGACCTGGCAACAAACCTAGAAAACCACCAATAACCCTACAGAAAAATGTCGACCGTCACAAAAACCACCCTAAAAGTAGACGAAAAGAGGTAAGTATTATGCCATATTTCCCCCTTCTCATACCTACAAAAATCTGCTTGTATGATATATTAGAAATATTAATCTTAAAAGACAGGAAGCCCTTAGACTGAATAGATATGAGCCCCAGTTAAATTTGCCTTGTTCAAAAAAGGTGTATAAAGTTTGGGATACCTGCTTCAGTGGCCGCATAGTCTAAGTCATCACTCTCGTGTTTGACTTGACTACCAATGACAGGGAGATCGAGGATTGAATCCTTGTTGGGTGTACTGAGGATGTTTTTTGCAAGATGGTTTTCCACTCACCCTCCACAAAAAGACAGGTACACTTCCTTTAAATTCATCCTTCCTCATCCCAAACTAAATAGCGTAATTAGTATACATGCATATGTCCTGAACAGGTAGTTAGACACAATTAAAAAAAAACGGGAGTGGCACCTTTAGAAGAATAGTTTTAAACATAAAATAATTTACCAAAGATGGGAAAAAATATTACAGAATTCTCTTCATTAATAACATTTATCATCAGACATTTAAAAGACTTATTTTTAATAAAAAGGGGAGCAATCAAACTGAAATAAGTAATAGTAGTATAATCATGTAATTTCCAAATAGTAACTTTTTGAAAATAAAGGTGTTGCGAATAGAATATTTATATAAGTTAACAAAATAAAATGACTTCATCCAAATGAACAATTATGAGAGATATTCTATAGTGGTAATAAAAAGTTCACATGGTTGCCTTCAGAAGAAGTTTTAAACTAAAACAAAATGTAAAATTAAGAATAAGCCAGTCCCGTGCAAATACATATTTAAGAAATCAGTTATTTAATTTAAAACCAAACCTATACAAAATGAAGGCACTGTTTCCCAGTGTCATTACAATCGTGAATTTCCAAAAAGAAACATTATATTTGGAAGACGGTACATGAAAGGTGAATAGAAACAAATAAAAGGAACAAACACAATATGGCTTTTACAGTTACACATTTACACTTTTACCATTGGACAAAGATGCAATGGCTGCCTCTTGAAGAAAATCAATCATTAACACCCAATCCCCCGACCTAGGTTTCAATCTTTTGAAACTCATCAGTGGGTAGTGTGAAACATCCATCACAAGAAGAGGCATTTTTAGATAAGCTTAGCTAACATTGTAATAGTAGAATAAAACTAAATACTAAACAAATAAAACATGATGTATTAAACAAGATTAAGCTGCAACAACTTCCCACCAATAAAAAAAATCACAAAAAAAGAGTTGAGCCCTACATTTTAGTTACTTAAAAATGGATTTATCAAAGTACCTTATCCCTGTAAATAAAATATACCTTTCACAAACATTATCAGAAACATAATGAATGAGGCAAAAAATTTAGATGCGGACCAAACGTTAACAAATAAACAAAATAGAGATCAGGAAGTAGGCCAAAGCCAATAAGGAAACAAAGAGTTTTCTTTCTAATAATTTTGGGCCAGTAATGAGATGGTTAGAAACACACGAACTAGTTGCTCATAAATTAAAAGAAGTTACAATTGGAAACAAGCTTACAAATGTTTAATAGCTTAAAATAACTTTATTAATAACCTAAAAATACCCAGTTACTAATAACAAAATGTATCTCTATAAAGAAAACCTCTTTTGGCTTTATGAGCTAATTGTATTATATTTGGAAGAAGGTATAGGAAAGGTGGATAGAATGATATAAAAGGGACAAACACAATATGGCTTTTACAATGAAAAGAAGGACACACTTCACACTGCTGCCATAGTCCAATGTCCTTTTCCTGTGGTTGTCCTCTAAGTTATACCTTTTACATGTTCCTATCTATGTGTCCTATCATTCTTTACCATTTTCCTTTTTTTTTTTTTCCTTTTGTGTTTTTTTGGCTTCCTTCCTGATGAGTTCTGATAGAATGAAACCTAGGTCAGGGGATTGGGCAGTGACGATCGATTTTCTTTAAGGGGCGACCATTTCCTCTTTGTCCAATAGCAGCCATGTAAAGTGTGAAGTGTGTTCTTCTTTTCATTGTAAAAGCCATATTGTATTCGTCCATTTTTTATGTTTCTATACCTTCTTCCAAATATAATATAAAAACAAAATGTTGTTTTAGTCCTAGGTTCTGTCACTCATCACTAGATCTCGCCATCCTCCTTTTTGTATTAAGTAGTCTCTATAAGGTTCTTCCTTTCCCTCCTAGAATGCTCTGCCAGATTTCTAGCAAAGCTCGCTCTTATCAGAGGTCTAGACACTAGTTTTCTCTTCTATTTGTAAAATCACCACATATACTCCTCCAATCAAGAGAGCAGCACACCTAGATTGTTTGAAGAATTTCGTTGAAAAGTCATAAACCAAAACACTTTATTCGTACTTAAACCAGTGTTCTAAAATATATAGTTACCTCTATCAAGAGACGATAGGTCACCTCATGGGAGCACAAGACCCCACTCATTAAGAAAAAATGTGTCTATGGCTTTGCAGCATCCAACCTAGTGGTTCCATTTGCTGCACAAAGTGTGAGAAAACGCATCCTGTAACATTTTATGGCTCAAGACTATGAAAGTTAGTTTGTGCAAAGTATTGGCTTTTGACCAGACAAAAAGATGAAAATAGTTATAGTTTTACAGAAGTGGATTATGGTGAAGTTAATTTACAGTAGTAGATTATGGTTAAGTTAATGAGAAGTAAGAAACTATTACTTATTTCAATCTGATTGCCCTTTAAAAAAATTACTGTCATTTAAATGTCCAATGCTGCTTTACTTGTTATTTAATGTAGAAAATGCTGTAGCCTCTATTTCCCATTTTTGGTAAATTGTTTTATGTGTCTAATTATAATTCTTTAAAAGGTGCCACACCCCTCCTCTCAAACTTTACACACCTCTTTCTTCCTTTCTCTCCTAGAATGTCCTGCCAGATTTCAAGTAAGGCATACTTCTATCAGAGGTTCAGACACTAGTTATCTTTCACTTCTATTTGGAAAATCAGTGCATTTTGTCCCTTTTTTTTCACATTTCTTTTTTATATCCTATGATGTGTGTTTGTTTAGAGTACAACTATTACAATCGCAGACCATTTAATTTAAATATAGTATTAATTTTTCATTATTTGCTGCTTTGTTAGTAAAGATGATCAAGTGGATAAAACCTGCACATAAGTGCATGCATGTTATCTAATCCATTAGTCAATCTCGTCTGGTATGGTTTGTGGTGACAAGTTTAGAGTTTTCTATCCTGGCTGGGTTATTTTATAAAGACTTAAGTATACAAACCTTGTTGTTTAATTAGTTGCATATGAAATACTGGATTTTTTTTATTGGAAAGCCTGTAAAATTTTAGGCTTAAAAATGGGAAAGCTTATCAACCCTAGTATTTTTACATATGCCTAATGTCCCATCACTACTCTAAATCACTGAATAAGTTTTTATTTACACAGGGAATTAGTGAGAAGACCCTAGAAAATGCTGTGGTAGACTCGCAGATGTTCAGGTGTTTCCTATGTGACAAACATCTGCTTGTCGAAGGGGCTTCTTTCCTGAGCACTCTTACTGACACGACCAAAGTTCCTTTTCGACGTAAGCTGGACAGTATGGTTGCTGACTTGGTGATGGGGGTTACTTCAAACAAAGATGGTATGCTGTGCTCTTCCTGTGTCCGTGTGTTGAATCATGTGGACTGTTTAGAAGACGAGTTATCTAGTCTTAACAAGGTGTTACTCAATACACTGCTCAGGAAATATGATCTAGACCATGTCATTGAATGTACAGGTAATTTTTTTATTTATTTTAGAACGATTATGTGTAACAGATTGTTAACTACCCAAGCGGATGCATAGTCTAAGGTGTATGTTTCAAATTAGATTGGATTGCCTGTGACAGGAAGGTCAGGATTCCAATCTTGTTCAGGTGTACTGAGGGTGATTTTTTTCTTTGGTTTGAACTGATCAACTTTTTTTGCCAGTCATGCTGATGTCGATTATTTGCTGCTGATTAGTCTGATCACCATTGTTGATCAAATGGTTTATATTAATTCAAAATATTACATTGCTAATATGTATTAATAATACTAAAACATTTACTGGTCAAGTGGACTATTCTATTTTGTTCAGTATTGTAGGTTTGCTTAAACAAGTTTGAATTAAAACTAGGGTTAATTTAATTTTATTCACTTTATCATTGGTCCTACAACATTTTAAAGATAGTTAGTTTCAGCCAAATTGACTCCACTTTTTAAGTTTGTGATATTGTTATTTAGAAATTTCATTTTGAAATCGGTGCATAGAATAAATAGCATGGGAAGTATATTAATTTCAGGATAATACAAATGAAATTGTTCAATAAATTTCTTGGAATTTAAATAAGCATAATTAATTTTAAAATAATATAATAAGTTTCAACTGGTGAATAAATTAAGGTATTGAATCAAATTAAGTTTTTAAACCTCTGATAGGTAGCTCTTTAGTTTTAACTACCCTTGACACTTCCTCTCTTGGGTCAGACATATTTTTACTAGTTGACCTTGTGGGTGACCTTTGAAAGCTTATCCCTCTCTAATAGTAACAACCATTGAAATACAATTTCTCTTAACTCACATATCAAGGCCTATTTACAAAATATCGAATTAAAGAATTGGTGAGCATAATGCCTATCATTGGCATACCTATTGTGCCATATTTTCTGATAATCAGATTTATAGTTGTCATCGACCCAGCCCTGATTTTTCCTAAAGGGTTTCCCACTCATCACACTTAAATAAACACACACTTTTGTTAAATTCTACCTTCAACCCTATCTTACTAGTGTAAATATGAGGATAGCTTGGATGAGTAATATCATGTGATTCCAAAAAAAAAACACTGGATATTAACTGCTCGAACCTTTGGTTTAACACTAGGGAAGGTTGTTTACAGGAAGTACACTCACATTACTATATAACAGGTGATGAAATAAACCATAGTGATGGGTCATATTTGGAAAATCACTCTCTTGTGCATGGCTGAGATTCAAATCCAGACCTTCTCGTCACTGGCAAACCAGACTTCACAAGACTGACGTTTAGTCAGCATGCTTTCTGATGTGGATCTAATGCAAATGAGTGTTCTTTCTGTATGATTTTTGTTGTTTACATTAAGACTCCATTTTTAATTTTAATAAATAAAATGCTTAATAAAACTGTCCAATTTGCATTATATTCTCTTTTGTTGAAAAAGGTGCTTTATAATTTACATTGATGTTTTAACTGTGAATTTCACCTATTTTGGTGGCTTAAGTGTCTATTCTCGCTATAGACTAGACTGCTGTTGACAGGGAGATTGTGGGTCAATCTCAGTTAGGTTTACTGAGGGAGGTCTTTCCTAAATGATTTTCCCACTCCCTCCATACAAATGTGGGTACACTTCCTCTAAATTCAACCTTTCTAATCTCTAACTGATTAGTTTAATTAGTGCATAAGCTTATAACCCGAATGGGTACAAAAACACGGTGCTTAAAATAATATTAATTTTAAGGCCTCTGTTTTTAGGGTAAGTGTGTATGTAGGCCTTGTCCTTCTATGCTCCTTTTAATGTTTATTAAATTCAGCCATTTGGTTTCATTTTTTAATTTTCCATTTGTTTAAAATAAACTATTGATTGTGACCACAACTTGAAATATTTTCTTTTTTTAGAGTCGCCAAACAATTTTATTGAGGAGGTGCACTTCACGTTAGAGCAGGTTAGTTGCAAACTACTAGTTCATTCTAAATTGTCCTCCGCCATATCCTCACCCATTAGCTTCAATATGTCTTATTCTGAAAAAGGATGTCAAATCCCTCTTGAACATTTTAATTACATTTGAACTACATCAATGGTCACATGGCCAAGTCCTTACTCTTGTGATATACTTGACTGCCAGTGACGAGAATATCTGGATTAAAATATTGGTAAATTGTACAAAGGGTAATACTACCTAAATGGTTTCCACTCTCTCTCCACTAAAAGAACGTATATACATAAATTTCTTCAAAATTTTATCTTTTTTGTTTCTACTCCCATGAATGTATACCTGCATATATCTAGAATTTGTGGACAAATAAACATAAATTTGTAGAAAGTGTTTATATGGTATGTGTACTCACTGGGCACTTTTGGAGGAATATTTTAAATACCTTTTCCCAAAGACTAAGGCTTCCTATTTTGAGACTCAAACAATCACTCAAGAGTTAAGGCTGAGCCAATCCCAAGGTCAAACACAAGGTCAACTAGATTTGAGCAAACTGATATAAGAACCAAGGAAAGCTAAAAGAGGGGAAGAAAAGTTGAAGACAAAACAGGACCTTAGGCTTATGATCAACTCTTGTGCTAGTTTTGTATCACAGCTTCTTTATCATTATTATTATTATTGTTATTTTTATGCTCAAAGTGTAACTTTTTTGTATTTGTAGCAAGGGTTCTAACTAATACCTCCTTCTCTACCATTTCTTCCAAAGTTTATTGCCAATTATTAGAGACCTGAATTTTTCAGTAAATAGAAGTGAGCCAAAGGGTGGAAATAAATGTTGAAAAGCGGTGATAAAAATTCTGAAAAGTTGTATAAAAAATGGTTCAGATGTAGGCTTCTTATAGTTAAAATTATAGAATATATTCTTTGGGTAGATCCTACAATATTTCTCTAATAAATATCCTTTAAGAATAAATATTAAATTACATTATCTTAAAAAACTAAAAGACCAAAGCATACAGTGTTGCACCACATAAATACTCACTCCACGTGTCAATAATAGTATACAATGATGCGTATGGATTTTTAAAGACTCGCAAATTGATAAATATAACCAATTAAAACTGTTGTGGGAATCATCCAAGCATAATGGGCCAAAGGTTTTCCAATTTAACTTTAACATGTTGATTTATATCTTAATTTCACGAATTCTAATATATTATTTAACTTGCAAAAAAAAAGGTGTTACCTAATTTATAGTTTAGGCAGTATGTGTAAATCATAACAGTTAAAATATATATTTAAATATTCACTTTTAATTATAAAGAATTATTACTGAAAAAATAGAAAAATACCATTCTATCCACAAAATTAAAGTCTCATTAATAGTGGGAATTTTGAACAGAAAAGGGACTTCTCAAACGAGCAAATATTTTTATCAACATTACGAATTACGATTTTTTTATTTTTTCCGTTTACAATGTTGAAATTTGTGAATTAAATATGAAATACACTAACCCTATGGCTTCTTTGGTGCTGACTGACAGCTCACAGCTGACTTCTGATAGTCAACATTTAAGTATATACCTAAATTTTGACTGTCAGAAGTGACAGCTGCTAGACACATGTTTTTTCAGCCCACATGGTTCAACGTAGGGATACAAAATTTGGTCTGATAACTTTTCAAAGGTGTCGGCTGTGAACTGTCAGTCAGCACCAAAGAAGACATGGGGCTACTGTATGTTGAAATTCGCAGTATAAAGACCGATAAAAAACATTCTAAAGTTGAAAAAAGTATTTTGAAACTTAAAACCACCCTGTAAACAAATTTTTTTATTGTCATTTTTTGTGTTTGCAAAAAGTTGAGGTGTCTACTAATTAAATGTGATATTAGATCATGAACTGTCATTTGAAGTGGGTTTTATCTCTTCTTCCGGAATAATGTCTAGTCGTCATTGGGAGTTAATATCTAAACATTTTACACAGCATAAAGTTATTTGTTTCTTTTTTACTCTGATTTAATTATGATTATTTAAAATAAATAAAATGGCCCTGTTATGACATGTTATTCACATATTCTAAAATTAAATTTCTATATAAAACTATTTCAAACTTAACCAAGAGGAAAATATAACCAATTTAACTGGGATTAATCATCTATAAAATATGGTAGGGCCAAGGAAGAAGTGAATTAAATTGTTATTAACTATACAGGGTGTTTCAGTGAAATCCTGCAAAAATTAAACAGGTCATAAGGGATGCGCTACCGAACTTTTTGAGATAGCGAAAGCGTGGTTTAACAATCCAGCTAAGGGAGATATGGGCCTAAACATGTGGGGGAGAGCTTGAAGGCTATTTTGTATGGAAATATCTCATATCACTTGTGTATGAGACCCTAGTGGACACAGACTTGGAATTGGTTGCCAGGATTGTTGTCACCTGGGATGTAATTCACAACACGCATGGGATATTTGAATGGGTGCAGCAGAATCACATACGCTGATGTCATGCTTGCATTGGGGTCGTTGGCCGTCATTTTGAGCAACTGTTGTGAGGTACGAAAGGGTAGTTTTCCTCCGGTTTGTCAATGGTATGGTATACTGTACAGTATTACCTTTATGTAGTGTTACAACTAAATGTAAATAAATTACATGTAATGATTAGCTGTACAAACCGGACATCAGTAACATTGTTAGACATGTTTAGGCTCATATCCGACCTGCTTGGCTTTGCAGACCACACATTCCTTATCTGAAAATGTTTGGTAGAGCATTCACTATGTCCTGTTTAATTTTTACACACTTTCACTGAAATACCCTGTATATGCAAACCAAATAAAAATAACACTAGTAAACTTTAATTTTTTTTAGCATAATTATGCATATTATCTTTTTAATATTTAAAGATAAGAAACCAAGTCAGCTACAAACAATCAATATTGATATTGCGGTGAAATAACTGATCAGCCCAGTCCTACACTCACACTGTCCGGACCTTCTCCACTAAGTATATGCTGCTACTACTCATTGGTGTTGTGTTAGATATTTAAACGATTTGATTGTTATTTAAAGAATATTTGTAACGAAAACAAACACATTGGTAGTTATCACTTTGGCCATAGAGGGCTCACGTTGAGTCAACTGTAATACAGAGCGTTCTCTATAGAGGGATTAAATTTTTAAAGAGTTAGAGGGCCAATCTAAAATCACAGAATAAGAATCTCAAAGTCTATACATTTATTTGAAGATAAGTCGAATAAATGAAAAGTTCCCAATCAATAAAAAATTAAATTAACTTGATGATAAAATTAAAAGCTTAGGGAAATTTGATCCCTACTATGTTCGGGTAAAGAGACAAATACTTTGCTTGAGTTGCAATTTAGAGAACAATAAATTTAAATTCTGTAAGCTTGTAGAATTTATTAAAGGGGGGAAAAAAGTGTACATAAGAGGTGACATCAGAAATTTTACGAACTAATTTTATAAAATTCTTAAAACTTAACATAGGGCCTAATGGCCACCATCAGTCTCAAAGTAGTTCCCTTCCACACGTATACACCACACCGGTCCCAGCATTTTTCCCATTTTTGGAACACTTCCTGGAAATCGTTTTCTGTGAGAGTTTCCAGTACTGCCTGTAATTCTGCCTGGATCTGCTCAATCAGTGTCAAAAGTGGTGACCCTTCCGCTTGATCTTCATTTTAGGAGATAGAAAGAAGTCACAGGAGGTGAATTCAAGGGAGTAGTGGTGGTGGGGGACGAGAGCCATCTTGGTTTTGGCCAAAAATTGCCGGATGAAAAGGGAAGCATGAGACGGGGCATTTTCGTAGTGTAACAGCCACTTCTGTTGTCGCCAAAGCTTGGGGCCACATTTTCGTGCAGTCGCCGCAAAAGTCACAGTGTAACGTGGAATTGACTGTTTGACCTGCTGAGATGAATTCTTTGTGCACATTTCCCTTAATGTAAAACAATAAATATATATGAGCATGCTCTTAACCCTGATCTTCACGTGTCTGGCCTTTTTTGGTCTTTGTGAGGTTGGGCTTTTCCATTGGGTATATTGTTGCTTGGTTTCAGTCTTAACCATACACTCAGCTCTCATTACCAGTGATAATCCTGGACAAGAAGGTTGCATCATCGGAGGCGACCTGACAAACCTCATTGCAGACGTCGACACGCTGCTGCTTCTGGTCAGCTGTCAGGATCCTGGGCACAAATTTGACAGCAACATGGTACATGCCCAACTCGGAAGTCATAATTTGTTGGTGTGTTCCAAAACTAGTTCCCATCTCCTCAGCAAGGTCTTGAATGGTCCATCGTCGATTCTGAGGAATTATCTGTTGAAGTTTGGCAACCTTGGCGGGTGTTATGCAGCTGCTGGGCCTCCCTGTGTGTTCGTCATCCTCAACGAATGTCCAACCGGCCTTGAACTGGGCATGCCATTGAATTGTATATGGCCCATGCTTTCTTCCCCAAACTCTTGTTGAAACATTTTTAGAGACTTAGTCACACTTTCCCTGAGATTCACAGGAAATTTGATGCACACACGCTGTTCCTTTTTCGGATTCATCATTAAAATCACCATCGGTCACGTACACGACTTCAACAAAATGGATGTGAAAAATCAGCACAACCACCCAGATGTGTGAAACTGGGTACACTGACTCCCAAGACATAGTAGTTTTACCCCTTAAAGTCGCATGGTGCTACTACAACTGCTGTCCAGATAGCAGCACCATTCTGGAAATTTTTTGATACTCCCTCGTAATTTGGATATTAACTTATTTTTAAATTGTAAGTTTTACTAATAACTAACTAGTGTTGATTGACTAACAAAATTCTTAAATAAAAAATTCATGGTGTAAATTTTAATGAGTACTTACACAATTAAACATAAAGATATTCACGCTAATCTGCACAAACTTAAAATGAGCCACAGTCTTGTCCATAAGAATAGCAAAAAATGTAACCACTAAGCCATTGTGCCTGGATTTCTCTTACATTTTAATAACCATACCTCTCACAAAAAGTGCTCTTTGACTTTAAAAATACTAGTTTACCCAACTATCAATATCTAGGATACAATCACTAATGTATGGCATTCCAAATAACAACATTAACATAATAGATGTGCCTTGATGTAAAATAAGTGTGGTGAAGATGTATTCTCTATATGATTTGATATTTAAAAGCTACTTTTATAAAAAGAAATTTTCCAAACATGTCTAGCTTACTTAAATCTACTCACGCTTAAATATTATCATCAAGTAACCTAGTCTGACTGCTATATAATGGCGTTTAATTGTGTTGACTAAGTACGATAGCTGTAAAATAAAAGTGGCTGAAATTTTGGGGACCTTTATAGTTAAAAGAAGGTAGGGTTAATTTAACTTAAGTAATATTGTTAATGAGCATTAAATACAAACATCACATTGGTAGATAGTTCTTAATTATAAACTTTTAATATCAATTTTTCCTTAAAAATCACTGGAAATGATTTTTCCCACCAGAGTTTTGGGAACATCCAATTTCCTCAAGTTCACGATCCCAAACCATAAACCAAGATCGGGCCATAATTTTATTAATATTTTATGATGAGAAAATCCATTATAATGTATATACTATATCTAACTTTGGACACTAAATATAATTTGTAACATGTTTAACATATTATTTCCTGAGCTAATAAACCAACTTTTTATCTCAACATGTAATTCCAGGGTTCCTATGCATCCTGGAAAACCTGGAATTTTAAATATTTCTTCCAGTCCTGGAAATGGTAGGAATTTATCATTTTTCCAAGCTTTACCTGGAATTTTCTAGGTTGTCTTGGAAATTACTTTGTGC
>CABEEJ010005658.1:11502-23870 GCA_901482245.1 Timema douglasi | reverse complement strand
CCCCCACCCTTTTTTTGAATATATATGCCTATACATACATAATCACGCCATTACCTTATGGTGAGAAGCGACAAAGCGAAAGGTTCCATACAAAGATGGTATCAAATACTTTTTCTTTGATAGTTTTTAGATATGATTTACAATGTTTTTGAAAAGTGAAATAAAACGAAATTGTCTTGTTACACGAAATCCTCCTATAAAATGAAATAACACTTTGACAAAAAAAAATTTTAAATTAACACGAAATTAAGAACAAATCAAGCAGAACTTTTGACCATTCTGTAATTTGATTAGTATTTTGTTGTAGTGTAAGCTAACTTTAGGCTACAAAATTGTGAAATATGCAGACAAACTTGACAAAGAATTTTAAAGCAAATGTATAATGTTTCAATAATAAATATTAAATTTGTATTCATTATGTAAATAATACTTAAACACCTATTATAACATGTAATTTTGAATAAACAAGAAATAACACCAAAAAGTGAAATTTAAAAAATTAAATTTAACTAAAAATAAAACTATTTTTATGGGCTCTACTTATGGGGTAGGTAGGAAACGGTGCATATAGTTCAAAAAACAACTTCGTACTTAATCCATCCTCGCTAACCTTCTCCACACTTCCATATCCTTGCATACACACTTCGCTTCCATTCATTACTGACTCTGTCCATACAAGTTTTTCCACCTATATCTCTTAGATATCTCACACCACTTGCATCTACCTTGCTCTTGTGTTTTGACTGACAAACCCACACTTCACATCCCGAAAACAATGTCACATAGTGCTAGCATCCTCCAAGTTTGTTCTTTGCGGCCAGCCAGATTGAATTGAAATAATTTAATTGTCGAAATAAATAACAAATTAGGCTCTTGGAGCTAATGTAAATGCTCACTAATATCTATTCTACTAAGTTTCCAGAGTACTTGTGTGTTGTATATATGTATGTATGTATATATAAGCAACTGCATTGCATGGTGTGTGCATGCACACGTGTGTATGTATTTATTACAAATAAATAATTATTTCTTTATGTTTTTATAATATTTTTGTATTAGGTCGTATAAATTTCAAATATGGTCCTTGGTTAATTCCATAAGAACTTTAGTACCCCTCAGCCAGGGAACGGTTGGACATACCGGCTCTAATAGAGCATGTACATCATTTTATGTTTCCATGCACAGAATAGGACTGAAATCCATGCAGCTGAAAAACTAACAGATGGAAGTGTTCTTGATCTGAAAAATGCCACGTCCTACCTAACCCAGGTCAGAAAAACAGTCGGAAAGCATTCACACCTCTACAATAACTATTTGGCTATTTTGAAGAAGTTCAAGTCTCACAGGTAAATAAAACTGATATCGTTAAATCTAATTCTTTCATAGTAATTTTTGGTCTTTTCTGACAGTAAAAATATTAATCAAAAACAGCTTTGGGTCCATCCTCCTTACAGGTGATATATCTAGTTACTTTTACAAGTGCTGTGTATTTACTTTACTTGTAAAATATACTACAATTGGTTTTTACTTGAATTAAATATTGGTCACTTTATTGTTGTTTTTTCCAAATATTGAATTTTCATCTAATTTTTAATCTCGAATCGTAGAATATATGATAAGCATAAAAGTTTATTTATTTATTACATTTAACACCAAATTTGTCAGTGACTTAATCTTATAGCTAGTGATGAAAAAAAATAGGTGTAACAGAAATGCACCCACACTAGTGTGAGAAGGAGATGGTTGGAAAATCATCGCTTGTATACTGACTAAGATTTGAACCTCCTTGGCAATCAAGTCTATTACAAAACTGATGGTGCGGATTTACAAGATGTTAACTTTTTTTGCATTGATTTTGCTTCTTGTTTAGTTAATACTGATTGTTAAATTTCTAGTTGACCTCTTGAGGTAAAGTTCTTGCCTCAGCCCAATGTTTGTGGGTTCAAACCCAGCAGAGGTAAACAGAGTTTTACTGAGTCATAAAAATCTGTCGCTCAATTTCCTCTGTAGGAGGTGACATAGGGGTCTAGGGGTAAGGTGTCGGACTTCTGTGCCCGGCACAGATTTATTTATCTGATTACTAAACCCTTCTTTCACCTCTGACAAGACATATTGTGAATTTGGGGTAATGCCAGGCCTCCACCGTGGTTCGGATTCCACGTTAAACTGTAGGTCCTCCATTTCATCTCACAATCACCCTTCCATTACACATCTAAGCATAAGTGTGTACAACCCGAACAGGTAGTAAGAAGCGGTGCTAATAATAATAATAATAATAATAATAATAATAATAATAATAATAATAATATTAATAATAATAATGATGATGATGATGATGATGATATTGATGATGATGATAATAAATAATAATTAATAATAATAATACAAATCCTTTGTAGGGGAAGTAAAGACGTCGGTCCCATGTCAACTGTGGTATGTAAAATATCCCTAAGAGGTGTGTGAAAATACCTCTACGGCAAAATTATTAGGCCCTCTCTCTCTCACTTGGATAATATCCATTGAGGAAAGAAACAGGAAACTACCACACATTAAGGGCTTCCCTAGTACATGTGCTTTCTCATAGGTGGCGCAGGCAGTGCTAACTAAATTAGGGACCGAGTGTATGCCGAGCTACGGATGGATGCCAAGTACATCAGAACCGACCCTCGGGTTGAACACTCAATAATGTAAAAAAGAAAGAAAAACACTACCCAATTGTTAAAATAATTTTATTATAATATGGGTTGAATCCTATATTTCTCAAATCTGAATCCAAAATTTTCTTTCGAATCTCGAATCCAAATTTGAATCCTTGAATCTTCAAAAGTAAATTCTTCGAGTGGCAAAAAATTGAAAAGTTTTTTTAAAAAGGCCAACAAATTTACATTTTAGAAGGTTTGGCACCACTGAACATTCCTATTATTTTTATTTGTCTTTTCTATTACGTTTCATGAACAAAGAAGACATTAAACAATAAATTATGTTTGTGTAAATGAATTTATATTTAAAAAAAATTGTGATTTTGCTTCTGTATTTTTTACATAAATGAAGCTACATTGTCTTTTTATTTTTAGATTTGGGATATTTTTTATGAGATACTCAAAAGTTTGAATTTCTTGACTACCATAGGATTCAAGGGATTCAAAGATTCGAGCATCCCATCTGTAATTATAATGTTTGGAACCACATTTTTTGAAGGTTACCCACATTCAATTAACGAGGAAAAAATGTATAAGTACATAAAATATATCTTATTGGTCGAAAAATCAGATATACAATCTTATATTAATAATCATTAATAGGGATGAGCAAAGCATCAAAAACTTCATTGTCACTTTGAATATTTGTCAGCTTTTACTTAGCTTTGACATTTTGAAGCTCTGTCACTAAACTGCTATAATACACATTTATGTTTAAATTTTGTTATTTTGTACTGTTATGTACATTACAAATTAATGTTCATTAATCCTAAACCTTTACTAATCAAACTGCATGTTGATTTCGTGATTCATCAGCTTAGGCTGAAATGTGTTTAATAAATCTCCAATATATATATATATATATTTATTAAAATAAATATATTCAAACTTTGATTTAGATTAACGAAGATATCATATAATTTGATTTGGCTTTGCTTTGAATCCATTAAGTGGACTTGGCACACCCCTAATTGTTTGACAGAGAAATGTATATTATTCACAGTAATGTTCATGTCATTACAGTATCGACACTTGTGACGTCATGGAAAAAGTGACGGATCTTTTCAAAGGCCATCCAAATCTAATTGTTGGTTTCATGCGGTTCCTGCCATCTGAATACATTGTTGATGTACTCTGCAATGAACAGGTGACATGCAATTTAATGAAAATTTAGAAATATTTTATTTGGTCTGACATCACACTGGTAAAATTGGATTGCTTTACAATGTTATCAGAAGAATTTGTAGAAAATTGAAAATGATCACTTATCGCGGGGGGACTACACTACATTAACAAAAATTGATAATTAAGATAAAACTTAAACAAGACAATATTTTTTTTATTTACTGAAAAGGCTAGGTAAATTTTAAATAAATTGGCTTTTTAATTCAATTTTGCTTAGTAGAAATGAGTAATGTAAAACATTGGTTTTATCTTTAATTGATTCATTGTAATGCATTTATAAAAATAAGTGATATATTGGTTTTTATTTTAGAGATGTAACTTTTTTTTTGTACAATTCTTACTAATCTCAAATTTTTTACTACAATTTTAATTGTTAACATTTACAACTTCAATATTGTTTCAAACATCCATCCTTACACTAAAAATATTTCATTTATTTTAAACCAAACTGTAATGTATTTGGAATTATTTTTTTTAAATATGCAAGTAATAAAAATAAATTAAACAAACGGGAATGTTTAATTTGCGCAAGAACACTAACTAAAAGGTCATGTCACTTACATTTACAATTTGCTGGTATTAAAATGGAATGGTAAAAAACTAATAATAATCACCATGAAAAATTACCTGATTTTAAATAATTCTGTCTCATATCATCATCATCCAACATTTCCGCCTCTGCGGGTTGTCTGGCACATCCTCTTCCATTCCTGTTGATCTTTCCAAACTTCTCCCTCAGCCACACGTCTCCAATCCGTCTCCATTCTTATCACAAGACCTAACCTCAGTAACTTTTTTCTCTTCAGTGTGTCTTTTAAAGGTATAACTTTTAAACCATCCCTAATTATTTCATTCCTTATCCTGTTTATTCTTGTTACATTCTCAATGCCTCTCAGGAATCTCATCTCTGCTGCTTGTAATATACTTAAATCTCTTTTTGTCTCTGTCCAGATTTCAGATTAATGTCTCAATACAAGGACCTATTTACTAAGAATCGAGGGATTGAAAATTATAGTATTGAGATTGATTCTCAATTATTTTAGTACCAATTAAAATTGAGTTTGAAATCTCTACTTCATATTTGTCTCTAATGATTCATTGTTGAAGAACACAACTGTGTAAATATAAACTATTTTACTGCACAAGATGTAACTTATGACATATTCATGTCACTACATCAACAATTCAATTCTTTATGCATTCTTGTTAGTTGAGACCCACCTAATAGCATTGAGTATGGAGGGAATGGGTTATTTTTATTAATGTGTTAAAAGAAGAAAAAAACAGTAAAGATTTGAAAATTTTCTGATAATTATAACCATTTGTTAGGTTGTGAGTAAATACAGTAGTTTTTCTAAGTGAAGCACACTTGAACATGAAATCACAACTCTGTCACAATACCATCTATCCACACGAACTTTTGGCCCCTATACCAATCCTTTTATTTTTATTAAAGATTGCACAAATTCACTTTTTTTTTTAAATCCTAATCTCAATATATATTTTATGATATATATGGATCTCAAATCAGAATCTTAGAAAATATGATACACATAAGAGGTTAACTTTACCACATAGGCATTAAATTAAGTTTATTCCTTCAAGTCTGATTTTGTTACCATTAAGAGTCTTAAGCTGCTACAGAAAATAGAAGCTGTAACTAAATTATAACATTTTATGTGGTCACATTCATTCAAGATTTAGGTTTGATTTTTAGGTTTGTCCTATAAGTATGTTGGATTAAACTTCTACGCAACATCAAAATAGATCTAAATAAACTAACTCAGGATTGGGAGAATAATGTATTTTAATTGTTTTTGAATCATTATTGTGAAATTTTGTTGAATCCTCAAATCTTCAATATCCTTAAGAATTTGACTATAAAAGAACCCAAACCTTTTCTTAATAATGTTTTTTTTTATTTATTTAGGCAAATTCATCTCCTCTTGTGAATGAGGATTCACTCCCTGATGCATCTGAAGTATCCTTTAAGTTGGATGATGATGATCATTATAATGAAAATGAAGATGATAATAACGATTATTCACTAAGTACAAGCTTTCTCGCTCAGATGGATGAAGATTACATTGCTGATGATTCTACAGTTTGCGAAACTTTGTTTGTTCAGAGTAGCACCACCAAAAGAAGGGCATTTTCAGGTCATATTTACAACAAATCTTCAGACCAACCTGTTAAGCACGATGAATGTTCTTACAGTAAAGACAATTTGGCTGTTCCTTTGCAGAAAAATGATGATTCTAATGTTGTTAATGGTGTGGTTTCTCCTTTCAACCATATAAAGAACAAATGTGAATCTATTCCTTCTGATAATTTGATGGTTCCTACTATCAGACAATCAAAGAAAAGTGCCATTTCTAGCATTAGTAAACGCGTAACTCCCGCACTTGTGCGCGTTCAGGAAAACGCTGATATTCTCTTTGGTAATCATTTAGTTTCTGTGGTTAGGCCTCGCCGGAAGAAATCAAGAGACTCCCAAGCTATCGAAAGTATTGAGACAGAGGTTCCCGAACCTATGTCGGACAAATTTGTGCCTGGTGATGCGACTTCCGATGACTTTACTGAGAACTCTATGGAGGCTATTCTGCAAAACACAAATAACTGCATGAAAACGTTGAGAAGTGAACTGGTGCCAACCAAGCGTCAGCAGTATTACAGGGCCAAGTCTGTAGTGTCCATGTCCTACTTGGATGAGGTCAAATTCACTTTTGGTAGTGAGTCCCAGACCTATGATGACTTCTTGGACATTGTGTATAAATTTCACACTCAACGGTGCGTTAGCTACTGTGGGATTATGTTTATTTAAAATACTAAGTGGTTCCTATCTGTGTTTCCGGAATTGTATTAAGTATGCTTCCATAAATACAGTTGCCATTGGTTACCATAATATTGTCTTTCTTGTGAGGATACATTTTGGTTCCTATTTTTGCTGGTCAATAGTTAAACTTTCTGACTACTGTACCAGATTTTATTAAATATCTGTAACTCTGATATAAAAATATTAATTTTAGTCAAAAGATTCCTGATTAGATTTTTTCAATACTCCTTAAAATTATTAATATTTAGCGGGCTAAAATCTAAGCCTAAAAGAGTAGAAAGTTATTTTATCATAGCAAGTCCCTTAATAGTTTGACAGCAAATAAACTATTTTGATGATACACGTATTGGTGAGCACTCTGTCTTTATTTCAATTTTATGCTCTTGTAGGCCAACTCCTGTTTGCCATTTATTAGGATGGGGTAGAAACTTGGGTCAGGTGCACTAGGAGTGGCTGTTTCTAAAATATGTTTTAACATTCCCTCCATGCAAATGTAGATACATGTCCTCTAAACTCAACCTTCTTTATTCCTATACCACTAGATAATTAATTGTGAGTAGAATATGGTGAAAAAAAGGATGTAACACAATATTATTTGCAAATAAATAAATTAAACATAACTAAAAATAAATGCAGAAGAGTGCTTTTTAACTTTATTGATTAAAGAATTAGTCAGGTAATAGTAATTATGGACTAACAAATTTAAAATTTTCTTCTACTTAAAAATATTTTCTTAGTTTTGCTTTGACTTTGCTTCTGACTAAAAAAAAAATTTGTATCACTACTATCTTATTTGAACACTCCTTTTTGGAAAATTAACGGAAACTTCGCTAATGTCGGACTAAACAGGTTATGATACCAGTGATTTTGATGTCTTGGGAAATGATTTCTGAAATTCATAGTTTTGCATCACTATTGTGTAGTTTGTAATATCATATTGGTTTTTAATTTTCAGTATGAACACCCCTGATTTTATTGATAAACTGATAAACCTCTTCAAAGATCACCCAAAACTCATTATTGAGTTTAACAAATATCTTCCCCCAAGCTACAAGATTGAAGTGCTTGGCCTTGAACCGGTTAGTAATGAACTAATTTAAACATAAAATACAGTAGAACTCAATTCTGATTAAATTCACAGTACTTAAATGGTTTTTTTTCGTTTAGAGTCTTGCCTCTTTATTAAATTATTTGAATAATGATTCCAATATTACCAAACATTTGTTGGGGTTTTTTTTAATGGCAATAGAGTGTTGCTTTTTAATTTTTAACTACATTAAAAATTACAACCTGGATATGTGAATAAAACCTGATAACTTTGTCTGGGTGTAAATGCTCTAGTGATTAAGCAACCTGTTCTGTCTCATATCTGGAGCCGCATTACTTTTTGGAGTCTATTTGAGAACTGAAAAAAGTATCATCCACTCAGAGAGATCCATAATCGCAGACACAATGGCTCGTAACTGGCTTTATTATGCCATCCAAGCAAGGTGTCTAAGTGGTAGAGTGATAGTATAGTTTTTTTTTACAAATTTGTCTACCGTATTAAAAAAAATAATTTTTTATCCCAAATAATTGTTTCAAGCTAAAGTATTAAAGTTAACCATACATAGCATTCAATTAAACGTTAGTGTATAACCCGAATGGGTAGTAGGACCCGGTGCTAAGAAAAATGCAGCTTAGTTGGCTAATTATCCTGGTTAGAAATGATTAACAGAATAGATCGAATTAAGAGTATGCAGATAACTTCCCACTATGTGTCTATCTTACACATAATCATGAAACTAAATCATCTTGAATAATGTTCATCCTCCTAAGAATATATATTTTTGCTTTATTTCAGGATACTGTATCTGATTCCATCATTCCCGGATTAAAACATCAAATTTCTTCAGAGTTGAAGAAAGACTGTCAGATCAGAGTTATCACAAATCCACAACCTTCTTAGGATTAGACATGTAAGGTGTCTTTGCTTTTGTTAAAATTTGTAACTGGAAAAGTCTTTGTTGGCATAAGCCTTTGCTTTGGGCCAGTATGCCCTAGTATCATGACTTGAAACGTCCAGCCATATCTCAAAGAATTTGGTTTTCTTCTCCATGTAAAATTAGCCTAGTTACAAGAGATTCTGATTTTAAATGTCCAATCCTAGGTTCTAATCACTCTTCTTGTGTTAAAAGCATAGGTTAGCTTATATTAGACCGCCTCTGTGGCTTAGTGGTCAAAAGTTTCTGGATACAGATCCAGAGGTCTTGGACATCCTGGCGCTTTCAGAATTTTTCTCTGGGACAGTGGGTCTTCTGGAACAAGGTCAAACTAAGCCTTGCGAGGACAAATGCAGAACTACTTAAATAAATAAGTAGCAGCTGTGGCCTAAGAACTGAGATTAATGACCAGAGGGCCCGCTGTGCCAACTACATGACACCCTCTATTCACAAATCTTGGCACTACCATTGCTAAATGCTTGCGGGCTTACACCATGGATTTTTTTTTTTCCAGTAACTTAATTTGTATTACTTCTATAGAATTTTATACATCCATTACTGTTTACAGCCTGTGGTCTGGGTCACTTTTTTATTCAAGCCATAAATTTCCACTACTGGCTTGCTAGGCCTATCGTAGCTTTATATGCCTTGTAATCTAACTTAAGAGTAGGATAGGCACAACATCCAGTCCCTGTTTGTTAATTTATCACTGTGATGGGATTAAACTCACATTTCACCAATGATACATTTTTTGGCTGTTCTGGGAATCAAACCCCAGACCCTTAATCCACTAGCCAGACAAGCTACCGACTGAAGTAAGGTGTCAGACACTTTTATAGAATGGTGGGAGAATTAATTTGAACCATAAGCTTTGGATGAATTATATGTTACATCTAATGACAACCTGTTATGATAATGATATTTGTGTTTAATATTTTTTAGAGATGGGCCACTCGAATCTTCGAATCCTCGAATCCACCGAATCCTGACAAGTATTTGAGATTCGAGGATTCGGTATTTTACTGGATTCGATGATCGAATCCTTCACCTCATAAACAAAGCATCATATGTTGAATTCAAAAATTACTTAGGCCTACTTGAAAAGCACAACTTAATCCGTAATATTTATTTTGTTGGACAAAAGAGATAAACATTAATACAATCTTCTTTTTAAAAAAAATTATTAGGTGTGGAAAAACTTACATGCCTATTACCGTACCCTCCCACCTCTATGGGAAACTTGGACTCGACCATTTCGGCACATGGTCACTTGTAAAACTTTCACCTCGCGAACAATCTTTTAAATATTGTAATGAACACATTAAAACTCTTCTAAAACTGAAACTCTAAACTAGAATTACAAATAAACTCGAAAATAAATAAAACAAATTATGGCTTTTTTAAAAAAAGAAATAAGAACACATTACAGATGATACAAAGTCAGCCGCCATGACGTATATGTTTACTCGTCCGAGTGATGATTAAAATAAAGATACTGTTAATGCTTACTACCTAACTGGTTTTAATTATCTACAACTATATAAAGAGCTCCAATTTATTGCATACGATCCTTAAGTTAGAGATATTTTGTGGGTTTCATGAAAAATAAATACTGTCAACAGTCAGACAGCGATAAAACTGTTTATTTATCCCTATCGACCTACGTATCGTATATCGATTGTTTGTTTAAAATTGATTCAGGTAATCTGATCACTTAGTAAGCGCTCTCGAGTTTTAAGAATCAAATAACGACTTGCTATCCATTATTTATTTTTTAATTGATTTTAACTTAGTTTTTATAATTTTTAAAAATATGTTATTGAAGTAATTGTAGAAATATTCAAACGTAGTCCTGCCTTATAAAATGGGAATGAACATATTGTAGTCGAAAATATGTTCGTGTTTTAAATAGAATGTATTCTCAGAAATCGATATATCGCAAGAATCGAATATATTTGTTTTCTACACAAAAATTGATAATGGATATAAAAGAAAATAATAATAAAACATACTTAAGCATTATTGAGTTCACTATTTCCAATGTATGTTTAATTGTTAAGCATGTTGTTTTAGTCTTTATTAAAAATATCCGTTTGTATTTTTATTTTTGCTATCTTAATACAATAAAATATCCTTTAATGATGATTAAAGTTGATCAAAGGATAACTAGGCCTAATCTGTTTATTTCACATGTTATTTTTATAAACTTAACCCATTCTAACAACACTTTTAAAAATAACTAAAAGACACTCAAATTTTGATTGATTTGATTTTTAGACAATAATATGAGCCTAGATTGTTTAATTTGGCTGGATTTTAACCTGCATTTTGCGAGGGGGGTCAGGGGTTTATTAAAATTGAAAGCATGATTGAAATAAACCTTAATCCACAGTTTAGGCCTATATTGTGTAATGTGGGTCTATTTGTAAATCATTAAAATTTATAACGATTTGCTAGGATTCGGATTCGAGATTCGAAAATAAAATGTAGATTCGGATTCGAGAAATAGTGGATTCGACCCATCTCTAATATTTTTATAATATATTTATTACTTTTGAGCCCTAACATCGTATACTTTATAATAAAAAATTGCTCATTAAGGGTTGCATCACACCTGAAAAACCAAGAAAATACAGATAATTTCATAAATTTATGAAAAATCTTGATATTTTATATTTAAAAATTAAATAAAATTTACAAAAAATTGGTAAAGTTAATGTTACACAAACAATGTGAGACAGGATATTGTTTGTGTATTACTAACTTAGCTCTAAAGTAGAAAGACAAGACAAATGTTTTTCTACTATCAACTCGTCACAAAAATACTGAAAATACACCTGGAAAGAGAAGGATTTGGGTATAGGGCGCAACTGGAGATTTTGGATCAAACTCAAAACCTGTTCTTAATTACACTGCATGAATGGGTGGTGTAGGCTAATCTTTCAAACTTTCTTCTGATGAGAAAATATATCGAGGGATACTGTAAAATATTTTATTATAACATGGATATAGCAGTTTTCAACTCTTTTTCTCTGTACAAAAAAAAAATTATAAGAGGTTGTCATTCAGGCTATAAACTCTATCTTACACAGTAAATCTTAAAAAATGTAGAACAACCTAACCACAAAAGTCAAGGGCATCCTTCAATAGAAGACTCCCCAGCCAGAATTTGAGCCAAACAATGTGTACCTTTTCCTGAACATAGCCTTGCCACAAAGAAGAAAAACCTCAACAAAATGCTGCTGCAAAGTGTGTACCTCTAATTTAAAAGGGTTAAACTAGATGGTGATCTAAAAAAGTGTATTACTGCTCTTCATCTTCCAGATTGTTTCGAAGCTTTTTACACAAAGAAGAATTATTGATAAAATAATGTATGAGGTAAATAAATACTCACTATAATGTATCAATTTTATGTTAAAATCTAAATAGGATATTATTTCAAACAAATTTACTTCTTAATTTTCCTCATACTAATATGTACAGTCGAGAAAAGTAATTTATGTCAAAAATAAATTGCCAAAATATAAAGCATTAGTGATAGTGTGTGAAGGGAAGAATATCAAAACTGATGGATGGGAACGGAGAAAAAGAGTGTGAACTAAATAAAATAAATACGGGAAGAGAAAGTGGTGGGAATGAGAGGTAATAGGGAAAGGAGGGAAGGGG
>CABEEJ010005658.1:0-11453 GCA_901482245.1 Timema douglasi | reverse complement strand
TTTTTTAAATAAGACAGTGAAATTGCAAACCTTTAACGTGTATATAAAATATTGTAAGGTGAATTTAAATGGTTCCATTCTTGAAAGCAAGTTTTACAACCACTACTAGCTTGCTGGGGAGAGGTAGGGATTGGGCTGGAGGGGAGAGGGTGGGGAAAAAGGATCTGGTGGAGAGGTTTAAGTTCTAAATAAACCTTACCGGTGGCTGGAAACTGTTCATGATGATGATGATGATGATGATGATTAATTTGAATGCTAATCTTGGTGTTTAACATAGCCAAGATAAATGGTAAGTCGAGGGGTGGCCAGCCTTTGATTATATTATATATTTACACACAACTCAGCATATTAACCCTTTGTTGACAGAAGGTACTTTTAAGTACCATTAACTTTCTTACATGTTTTTGCCCACCAAAGTTATGTTACAATTTTTTAAAGTTAACTATATGATTTTGTGGTCTACTACACTCATACAATACACATATATTTTCCTTTTTAGCAAAATTTGTATATTTCAATTATTTCAGGCTATATTACTTGCAAGTACTGTTGGGCTATATAGAGTATAATTTACAAACATATACTAACCTACATGGAATAAAGAATAATATAATTACTTGAATATAAATAAAATTCTGAAATAGTTTTTATATGTATTAGTATTAATTGGCTCTGGAAGGGGAATAGTATTGACTATGTCAACATCAACTGATCTATCAAGATGATTATTTGTCTGTGAACTCGTTGATGGCTGAGAATTGATAGTATCTGTACTTTCATGCTGTTTTGACAATTCAGTCAGGAAAATGTCATCAAATGTGTTTCCAGTAGAAATATCTCTAGGAATATCCTCAACATTATCATTTTGCTCACTATCCAAATCATCATCAGATTCAATATCAGTGTCAGGATTATTGTCCTCTGGAAGCTCGTCCCACAACATATCTAGAATTTGTTTGTCAGAAACAGTAGGCTTACACGTGTTCAATTTCTTGTCTGCCATAACCTAAAATAAACCTACATTAGGCCTATAGAGTAAAACTAGTATGAAAAAGTATTTTACAATTGTTTTCAATTGTATATATATTTTATAACAAAATAACTAATATTGAAAAAGCGGAAATACTTGTTTTTGTTTTACGTTAATTATTAGCAGCCCAAAGGTACTTATAAGTCCAATTCAAAATATATCCTAAATACTTCTAGTAGCCCATTGGTACTTCTCAGTCCATTACATTTATAGCCGAATAAAACATATATGTGCACTGCTATACTTCTAAAAATATCACTGGAATATCCTAATATATAACTAAACACAATGCTTATATATACTATTTAAATTTCTAGCCATAGCACTCATAAATAAATTTACGAAAAGATAAACCAATACATGAAGTCATAGCATGACACTATCAATAATAAAACAACTTCCTGTTTCTACAGAGTATGTTCAATGTGATAAAATTTAATTTCTTTGTGAAGGAAGAAGGTACTTAGAAGTACCAACGGGCCCTTGTTTTGACATAGTAGCCAAGTAATTTATTATATGGTCTAAAAGAAGGTGGTACCTAAAAGTACCATTGGTCAACAAAGGACTATACATTTTACCTTATAGCTGGGCAACAAAGGGTTAAGGAAGTTTGGGAAGTAGATCTTTCTCTTGATGGTTAGATGTTCGAGTGTACTATTTGAGTTAGCCATCTGAAATTAGAGCTGCAGAGATGAACAATCTGAATCTACTTATGTTGAGGCAGTGAGGGCTGTTCTATATTCCTGCATGCATGGCTGTGGAGGTATCTTCATTATGATAGTAAAATGGGCAGTGGCACAATAACGAAGTTGGCGATACAGTATTGTTTGTGACAGCGTTAGTATATATTCCTCTAGTCTCTTGTTGGTGCTCTTGTTTTGAAACTGTTAAGAGTTGTTTTCATAGTCAATACATTCTTCACTGATGGTACAATTTTCCAAAATTGATATTATACTATTTTATTTGTGTTCTTTTATAGTTGATAATATCAATTAAAAGTGATAGAGCTACACAAAGCACCTGGTGTATGAATATATGGAACTAGATCTAGTATCTTTTCTACCTGTCAAAATTTGAACCCTTATAATGTCTCATGGGTTTGTTTGATCGTTGTTGGTTTGTATTTATTTTTTCTGGTGTAGTTTTCACTGTTTGTTTGCTTGGTGGCTAGTAGTGTCTGAATTGTAGCTCAATTTCTTTCAGAGAGTGGAGGGGCAGAGTGTGTCACTCTAAGGATAGCTTTGCGGGTTTTCTTTTCCTTCTTGGTAAGGCGGGATACAGTACACCAGCTTTGGGCTCTTTTGAGGAGGCGTGCTGCTAAATGTCCAGGAGAATCTCTTTTTGTGGTATCTTTGTCGTGAGTACAGTGGCAACTCACATATGAACGGGTGTGTGAAGTAGGACATTATCCAAACAAAACATGAAGAGTTGTCCTACAGGCAGGAGGATGGGTTCATATTCCCAAGGTAAGGAATTTTTTTTGTAGATTGAAGTTGTTTAGGTATCTGATGTCTGGGTTTTTTTTAGAGTCGGCTAAGGATAATTATTGGTAGTCCATTTCTTTGTATGACAAAGCAGATGGAAAGAGAAGTGGAAGCTGATGGGTGATCGGAGGGGGGCGGGTGCTTCTTAGTTACTGAGATTCAGGGATATAAGGAAGGATATTGCTTATAGCACATAGCTTTCTAATTTTGTCACCTTTTCTGCAGCAATATCTTGAGGAAGAAGGGGTTGACTCATGGAAGAGAGAGCAAGGACAGAGGAAGTGGTGGAGGAGGAATGAGTGGAGAGTAAGTTTAGGGCTTTGGGGGCTTGAAGGGGAGGTAGTGGCTCCCCAAATGTTTCATAGAGCAGGAGAGGGAAGGAGAGTGATGGCGGCCTGAATGATTTTGGGCTCAATGGATTAGGAAAGGGGAGAGGCTTAACACGAGAACAAAGACATGTTTGGACGTCCTTGTTGGTTTCTCTATTTATTTCAACACATTAAAATTCTAGTCATACTATAAGCACTCAGGGCCATAGGATGAGTTTTCTTCAACTTCCCTCTTACATCTATTACACATAGTAAGATTCTTTACAGAACTTTATATACATATAAGTTTAATAACGTATTTTTAAAAATCAGAACTTTATAGTATTTTCCATATTTTTGTCTGGCACATCCTATCGAAGGAGTTGGGAAACCTTGTGGTTTGGTCGTTCACAAGCCATGAGCTGTCACATGGATTGTACCGCTTGGCCATTAAGGGTCTTAGGAATGGTGCCGCCTAACATGCTAGCACTGAATTAATGTTTATGGTTTTGACTTAGGTACCTTATAAAACTTAGGCAAAACATTGGTTGGTTAGTTAAGTTTAATCATTAGCTCTTTGGAAATATTCCTCCAAACTATAGATATAGTGCCTAAGTTTTATAAGTTACCTTAAGTCAAAACCATAAACATTAATTCAGTACTAGTATGTTAGGCGGCACCATTCCTAAGACACTTACCGGCCAAGCGGCACATATATATATATATATATTCTTTTTCGATACAATTTTTAGAGGTGTTAACATTGATTATTTTGTCACAGGTAAAATGGCTTGAAATCCTTGAAGATGCAAGAATCGTGTCTTGGGGGCAGTAATCGTCATTGTAATATTCTTGTGTGTCTCATGACTATTTATGTTCAAAGTGAATGAGTTATTTCATTGGTGGGATTTGAATTTTTTTACTAATGCTGCAAATACATTCATTGAAGGTCCTAAAACATATCATTATTATATTTAAAAAAATCTTTTTGTGTGCATTTTAAATAAATAATATCAAAAGTAAATATTTTGATAAATATTGTGTTATATATAATTAAATAATTTCATTTAGCGTTCAACATTCTAGTCATATTGACAAATATTTTAAATTATACTCTATTTGGTATATATTATAATAATTCTACAAATATGTTCAGAGATTGCCTCATGCAAAGAAATGTACTAAAGTATTTTTAAAAAAAGCTATTTTAATAGTAGAACAACTTTACAATGAGAAGCTATTTCGTATCTCAAATAGTCACAAATATATTATATAAAAGTTATTTAATGACTTTCATATATTAATACCTCAAGTAATGTGATTTACATTTCTATCGTTTAATAAATATTTTCAATACCATACTTATAAACTTAACATCAATAGTTGATTTAAATCTATCAATGTTGACCGCAAAAAATTATGTTTGTATTCTCTAAAACTGTCCTTCCTACCTGAATCAAAGAAGGAATATTTTGTGTGCTTTATTATTATTATTATTATTATTATTATTATTATTATTATTATTATTATTATTATTATTATTATTATTAGGTGTTCTGTCTTATGATAGGTCCATTCCTTTTGTCAGTGAAACTTAGATCTCCAATGCGCCCTGTCCTCTGCCTCCTTCCTAAGCTCCTTGTTCCCTCGACCTTTTCCTTCCATTATGTCATGGAAAAGACAGTTTTTCCTAAGGATGTGTACAATCCAATTTGCTTTGTGCTGAAGAATCACATCCAAAATGGATCTCTTCTCACCCACTCTTCTTAGGACTTCATTTGTCACCCTGTCTTTCTACGTGATCTTCTCAATTCTTCTCTATCACCACATTTCTAAGCTCTCCAAGTATTTCTTTTCCATCTTACTAAGAGTCCAAGTTTCTGCTTCATATAGTGTGATGCTCCAAATGGAGCATTTCATCAGTTTATTCCTCATTTCCAAACTAAACTTGCTGGTCAGCAGTAACCTCTTCTTGTTGAAAGCTTCCTTGGCCATGGTGGTCCTCGACTTAATTTCTTTATTGCAAACTAACAGAATTGAAATGTTGATTGCAGAGTTTTCATAAACAAATTGCAATCACTTTCATACACACTTTTAATTGATTTCTTGATATGTGCTGATTTTGCTCTTTTAAAAATGCTCTTAAATCTTGTAAGCAATCTCTTTTCCAAAATCACCAGTGGATGTAAAACAGTTTTTTTTCTGCAAAGTATATAATACATTTTATTTGTAGTTCATAAGAGGAACTAAATTTGACTTTTACTTCGACTAAAACATTCATATGTTATTTCATGCATCTATTGTAGAAATCACTTTAAATCCCAAACCTACACTGGTGGTCACACTGTATAAGGGGTCAGAATCACAAAAACCTCATTTACTTTATTATATATATATATATAAACCTTCAAATTACTAGTAAATGAGGTTATTGTAATACTGGCCCTCCATGCAGGTGCCTTCTGAGTGATTTTTTGAAGTAGGTTGATGCTAATATATTGTCTGAGTGTACATATGTAAGCTATCACTATGGTTTTCCCATCCTCTCTCCACACTAAGTTGAACTCCCTCCTTCTAAATTACCTTATCTCTCTGCCCCTTAAATTAATAAGTTTATTAAACCCTGGTGCTAAAATTTAATAATGAAACAAAAAAATAACATATCCAACGTGATTTAAAAAATACAATTCCACAATCAGGTTAGGTATATTTGTCTGATGGCCAGTTGCACAAACGATAATCACCGTTTTAATAAAGATGAGATGAAAGTTCCAGTATTTAACATGCATTTTCTTAATCAATTGATTATATCAGCACATGAGAATGTCTATGAGCGAGAGTTTGGAAACATAGATAACCTAGAAGATGTAACTATTGAGTTAGTGGTTTTACATTTATCATTTATGTAATAAAGCTGGTTGAGATACAAAGCAGCTACAAGAAATAAATACACTTTTTATCAATCATACATACAAACAATTCAAAATGATGGTTGAGTTCATTTTTGTGTGCACATTTATTCATGGCATTACAAAATTGTTTAAAAAAGAATTTTCAAGGAACGTGTTTGAAATTGCAAATAATATAAACATCAGAATGCCTTGGCTATCAGAGCTATAATATAAAGTATACATTATAGCCAACCTTATGTAAACATTTAGGTCATTTCACAATCATCTTTATGAAATGCAATGCTTTTTACAGTGTTACCATGTTTTTCTTGCATATTTAATCATATTTATGATTAGGTGATAGATCTTTATCCCTAATCAACTCTGTTGAAACACTTTTTTTTATCATGCCAATTGACAATCCAACGATTAAAGAATCAAAATTGTGTGTGTGTGCAACCGGCCCTGAATCTACTAATAAGGGATTATTTTTCTTCTCCCTTTCCATAGTTATTAAAATGTTATTGTTTCAAATATGAACGTCAACTATTTATATTTTTAAACCAATTCATCTGCTGGGTTAGCTTTCCAAGATGTACAGTAGCCCCATGGCTTCTTTGGTGCTGACTGAAAAGCTCACAGCTGACAGCTGACATTCCAACATTTAGGTATAATACCTCAATTTTGAGCATCAGAAGTGACAGCTGCTAAACACATGTTTTTGCACATCATATGGTTTGGCATATGACTACATAATTTGATCTGGTAACTTTTCAAAGCTCTTAGCTGTCAGTCAGAACCAAAGAACCCATGGGGCTATTATAGGTATGCACAATTATGAGCAGCGTGCACCAGGGTAATATGACCAAGGTTAGACTCTTAAAAGAGATGACATTTATTTGAAAACTTTGATTGCTTTGATTTGAACAAAATAGCAAACTAGGCTTGTAAAAAAACACATAATTATAGTACATATATTTTTATGCTTTAAGTCAAAAGATGTTTTATAAATTTTGGTTGTCTCCACAGTATTGGTTTTGTGAAATTTTTGGAAATCATCAGTCAAAATTTTTAAAGGGGTTAAAATTATAATTTCTATAAACTGGAAGTAAGTAAAAATTGTTTCGATTGCATAGTTATATTAAATAAATTATAAGCTAACAGTATTTAGTAATAACAATATCGGTACTTGGTTTTATATGCAACATTATTTATTTTATTTAAAATAGACAAAATTTTAGTTATTATTTTGGCATGTTTGATAATTCAGATCCCACTTTTGTCAATATGGTTTGCAATTGTAATTTTCCCATCACTATAATGCATACTTAAGCTTTGAATAAATATAACTTTTGTTAAGTGAGTTTAAAAATAATTGTTATCAAAATTAAATGTATCTATGTATATACTTTTAATAAATTATACATATACTTATGTGTGAATACTGTTTTTATATTTGAAATGAATCTTATGTGTATAGTTTTAGTAAATGTACATATACTGTTTTTATATTTGAAATGTATCTTTAATAAAGAACATAACACAAATTGAAATACATTCTTTTGAATATAAACTACCAATTAAAAAATTATTATTTACATGTAACGGCCATCCATAAACTATGTACTCATATTGGGGGGAAGGTGGGTGTAGTGCTCAGCGTGTCCTAACATGGTGAGGGTGGGGGAGTCGAATAATGTGGATGGTCACTTTACAATTAAATGTTGTTTTAAAAAAATTGACTTATGTACAAACTAACAATCAACTAATTTTTGATTGTTGAGATATAGGCTCTACAATTGAAAATATTTAAATGTATGGAGGGGGGGGGGTGTTTGTGTAATATTGTGATGTAATATATAAAAAGATGTTTCACAAAATTGTGACCATCTGTTTATGGACAGCCCCTAAGAATTTAATAGATTTTTAGCTTATTTTTGGAGCTGGTATCTGTAAATTATTTTTTCTATCATCTTAACAAATTTCCTTTTTCTCCCATTTGTTTTTTTTTTGATTTCCTCTTTTAAGTAAGAAGTTGCATTGCACGTTTCACACTCCCTCCTGATGAGTTCTGAAAGAATGAAACCTAGGTTGAGAGATTAAGCGATAACAACCAATTTTTTTCAAGAGGCAGCCATTTATCTCTCTGTGCAATGGCAGCAATGTTAAATGTGAACTGTGTTATTTTCACCACAAAAGCCATATTGTGTTTGTTCCTTTTAAATGTTTCTATCCGCCTTTTCTGTACCTTCTTCCAAATATAATACAATTACCTCATAAAGCAAAAAGAGGTTTCCCTTATAGAAATATATATTATATATTTACATCAAATTTAAACAATCTATGATTGACACGAAGATTGTCAATTTCTTGTACCCATGAGGTGCACAGCCACAATGATATTTAAGTTTTTTATTATTTCATTTTGTACTTTAAATAGGTGAAATAATAGTGTGAGGTAGGTCTTTATAATGGGCAGACTTGACAAATGAAGATAATTTACCACAACAACAAAATGTTAATCAACACACTAATACTTTTGTTGCGGTGTTCATATTTATGCATAGTTATGTGTCAAGTTTCGCAGAGCTGCTCTTGTAGAATATTTCACTGTCGCACACCATATTGTCATGTCAAAGAACAAATACTTCTGGTTATATTCTTTTTTACATTTCAACAATGAGGAAAAGCTTGTAAAAGGTAAAGCGGGTTGTAACCCAATTCTCAAAATGAGGCTTATCATAGAACTTGTAATGAATAATTAACTTCTACTGGCAACAGTCACATCGGGGTTCGAATCTCGGTTGGTTGTACTGAGGCTGATTTTTTCAAAATGGTTTCCACTCTTGCTCCATGCAAATGTGGGTATACTTCCTATAAATGTAGCCTTGTCCATAATTCAGTAGTGTAATTAGTACATTTGTGTATAAGCTGAACCAGTAGTAAGACAGTGCTAAGAAAAACTTATCTTAAACACCTCTCCCTTGGTTCACAATTGTCATTCGATAAAGTCATGCTTAGTTTCAATGGGAGAATATATTTTAAGCAATACCAGATATATAAAACCTTTTGCCAATTGGGGTGTCAAAATTCGGACTCTTTGTAATTGTAAAAATTTATTTCTTTGTAAATTTATGTAAGTACACAAGTCAATCTAAGGAGCTATGATATATTTTAGATCCACTGGAGGAAATGGTTGTTTTGAACCTCACACAACGGTTTAAGAATAATACATAAACTGTGATAACTTTCTTTTTCACAAACTAAAAACCAGGGACGTAGGTGCATGCTTGTGAGGCCACAAACATGTGAAATTAAAAAGGGCAATGAGCCAAAATTTTGGATGAATGCTCATAAAGTATAATTATCTGTACTTGGCAAGATACAAGGAGAGTGAATTATGCAATTACATACTAAGAGAGGGGAAAATGGGTTCCTTACTTTGTCTAAACTCGGTGACCCATTAGAATAAATTAAACCGTTTGAAAGAAATTCGCACAGGCCTGAATACTATGTAAGTTCTTAAGGTCACCACAGTGCAAAAACGAGGAGGGGGAGGAGGACAGCTAAGAGGAAGCAGACATTCTACTATTCAGTGTGTCCAGGAAAACCAGCCTTATGTGTCGGTCCTTGTTTTGAGATATTTCGCACCAAAATAGTCTGCAAATGTTATAAATTACTAGTGTATGTTTCCATTAACATTGTAATTATTTTTGTCGGGAATACCGTAAAAAGTCAGCTGCGAATGCCCGTGCTTCTGACTACAGCCCACAACTGAGTTCATTGTGACGGTGTTAAACCGTTACCATAGCATATTTGAATGTGACACCCCGCCGCCCGCGAAGACGCACGAGCCCAATCTCCAAATTCGTCTACATGCCACCAGCTCCCATATCAGCGTTAGACTGGCGAAAGCCGTGGTGCCCCACCTCCTCCATGATGGTGTGTGCGCCAAATAAAATGAAAGAAGGAAGAGGATCTTTCTTCCTTATTCCACCTTCTTCAAGATCCATCTAAGGCCATTGATACTAGCCTTGAACCTTCCAGTGGATTTTAGTTCCGCACCATGTGCTTCCTCTCTTCCTTGTCCTCCACCTATCCGTCCTTAGATCCACTCTGTGTCCACGTGACCGTGCTTTAGTGCCATATTTGGACAGGTTTAATCCATCTCTTTTCTCATTATTTCACTGACTTCAGCGAGGTAAGCGACACTATTTGAGCAGATGTAGTCTGCGCATTCTTCTAAATTCCCTTTCGTCTGAAAATTTTATCTTAAATAAATTTTGCTTTGCGTTTGGAATGTTTTGGGTGAATTTAATAATATAGCTACTTTAAAGTCATTTTTCACCATTAGTTAAAACCCTTACGGACAATTGTTTCTTTAGAGCTTAACGTAGTTGACTGTTTCTACGCTTGGTGGATGTCATTCCTTCAGACGTATTAATGTGAGTGCTTGCCTTATAGATTGTTGATTTATTGCGTGCAGATGGCGTTGTTTGCTAAAATCAATTCTTAATTTCGACACTGCTTTCAGACCGTTAAAGTAGCTAGCGTGTCATTTGTTAACGAGCCACGTGAGGGCTAGACCTTTTAAATTAGAATTAGGTTTATTCACTGGGAGGTTGCTACCCTTTCAGCCCCATAGGTCACGTTGCAGGTGAGAAAATCTGACACAAACTAGTGAAGAAATGGGGAAGGAGGGGGTGAAACGTGATGGCTCAACGATCTCTCCGAACACAAGGACTGGTCCCCCCTCTTCCCCCATCACACGTCTGAGGTAGAGTCGCGACTTCATACGTTGATTCTGAAGGAGGGCAACTGACAAATTAGCTCACACTTGGTTTTACCATTGTGAAGGCAGGATGTCTGGAAGTACACACTCCCACCAACCATCACCAATAAAAAAACCGCCTCCTTCGGGGAAGGATCACACTTCCCTCACACCAAAATTCTACCCAAGTATACATTCCAAAGGGGCATACATACAAAATCAATAGGCCACACACAAAATCAACTGGGGGCACACTATACACAAATGAGCACACATAAAATCGAATAGGGCACATTCCCTCACACAAACATCCTCTTAGGATACAGAATAAATGACTGGGCAGGATTGAACACGATCAGGTGGGTTTGAATACGATTGCCTCACAATAACTTACCTATACGACCGATCTACTCCGAAACGTCAATGTTAGATTCAATTACCTCAAGATTACGACACACGCATCACAATAATATACCTATATGACCGATCTGTTTCGAGTTGCAAATGTTATAGTCAATTACATCATTTTTATGACACACGAATTGCAATAATATACCTATATTAGTGATCTATTCCGAGACGCCAATGTTAGGGTCAATGGCACACACCATTACGTCACTGAGAAAACCCCCAATCTGGTGAAGTGTTTTGACATAATGAGCGGAAATGATTTGATTTGCCCCACTCTCTAATAGTATTGTAAATATTTATGACATTTGAGGCATCTATTTCCAAAAGGCTCCTTGTCCAAATCATAATTTTTCTGGGAAATCAAAAAAATGTGCTTGTAAGTTGAATTTTCTTTGCAAGTGTGTGAGTTCTGACAGTATTATTACTTTTGTGCCTCAAATGATTGTATTTAAGTTTGAGCATAACAACCTAAGTACAGTCAACTCTCGATTCTATGACCCCGGGAATAGCGTCCCTCTCGAAGTAACGACCCTTTTTTGGGGAACCGTGAAAAATGTG
>CABEEJ010005657.1:23144-40867 GCA_901482245.1 Timema douglasi | reverse complement strand
ATTTAATGACAACTTTTTCTCTTAATTTATTATTATTATTATTATTATCACCGCTTCTTACTACCCGTTCGGGTTATACGCACTTACGCTAATGTGTAGGGTGATTGTGAGATGAAATGAAGGACCTACAGTTTAACGTAGAATCCGAACCACGGTGGAGGCCTGGCATTCCCCACATTCACAAGATGTCTTGTCAGAGGTGAAGGAAGGGTTTGGCAATCAGATAAATCTTTGCCGGGACCGAGGATTGAACCCCGGCCGCCAGCACAGAAGTCCGACACCTTACCCCTAGACCGCCAGGCCACCCTCTTAATTTAAAAAGTTTTTCATCTGATGCCGCTATGATCTTGATCAAATTGATATGATCACGTGAAAAAAATAAAACTATTTATGTTTTTTTCTGGAGCGATATTTGATTAATTTAGGTCATAAAATGTTTTGTTATAAAAACTGCACAAATATTGTCCTAAACTCGCATTCTACACACTCAACGTTAATATTTGAAATCAACACACGTGTCAAAAATACATCGTATTCAAGCATCACTTGACTTACGTGTTTTTTTTTCAACTTGTTCGAGACCTTGAACGAATTAATCTGTTATTCGAAGATTTAATTTACTTTTAAAACCATTTACCTGCACTTTTACTTGAATATAATTAAAATTGACTGTGACAAAATTAAGTTGAGCTACAGACTGAGTCGTATAAACTTTGCTGGAATTACTGAGTCGACTTTTAAAAAATTGGGTCAGGCATACAAATTAAGGGTTTGGGAAAATATCGTGTTAAGCCACAATTGTTATAGTTATAGTTCAAATTTTACTGTGTTGGGTTTCTGGAAGTTTAAATTTTGTATCTTACCAGGGCTAAAACCAAATAATAGTTCAGGTTTTTATGAATTATTGGGTTTTTAAAACCTTAAATAGGCCTGTGTTTAGCATTTTATTGCTTAAAACTTATGATTTATGATCCTAAAACTGGCATTCATCCTCGGCATGTGTGAAGATCCCACAAACTATCAAGGTTGCATAGAATTATTTAAAGTGTAATTTCCACATACAAAGTGAATACAATTGTTTCAATTGTTGATGGTTACAGGAAAGCCCGACGAAAAGATAAGGAACCTTCTACCCCTTGCCCCGACGACCCCAAACTCTACTTGGAAGAAGCAGTCCTAGAGCGCAAACTTCCCGACATTGACCTGCGAGTGTTGGTAGACCTGCCCGCTGGACTGGACTACAACGAGTGGCTTGCATCGCACAGTAAGTGACGACGATCTCGCTTTCAAACATTCAACAGGTGTCAAACTGTGTTGGGATGCACAACTAACTTGTTTGGTATCTGACAATCTAGACGAATATAATGTTAATTGCATCCTAAAATAAACCTATAAACTGAAGCATGTGCTAAAACATTCCATGAATATATAAGTTACTAGACNCCCATTATTATTTTCAACACACATATTGAAGAATCATCATAGACTCTACCATAAAATATGAGTGACTATCAACATTTTTATAAGGAATAAATTAAATTTTCAAAATAAAATATAGCCTATGCTACTCGCTGATAATGTAGCTTTATATTGGTGAAAGAATTTTTAAAATAGGTCCAGTAGTTTTTGAGTTTATCCATTAAAAAAAAAATCAAATCTTTCCTCTTTATAATATTAGTGTGGATGGATTAGTGGAATATGTTCATTGTAAGATTTACTAAATTGCTACATTCAGAATATGGTAGGGTCTGGGATTAATGCTCTAGATCTGGCCATTTGACCTTATCTTCCCTCTGCTCTCCTGGCTTATGAAAGGACTCATTTCTGAGGTGGGGACATCTTTAAGGCGAATTACACTATTCCCAGATGTTTCGGTGGCGTCTATGGGGGCGGTGAAGAGGAAGTTGGATGTGGGTACCGCGATACAGGTGAGACCCAGCCACAAGGCGGTGTTGGTGACTTCCTTGCAAGGGAAGTCGGCCGAGGAGAGGAAGAAGGCCTTGATGCAACAGATTAATTCGGCAAAAGAGCAGATCAAAATTAGGGCAATAAGACCCGCTGGGACCAGATTAGTGGTGGAGACGGAGGACGATCTCAAAAAAAATAGTAGGTAACAAGAAGCAATGACGATGACACATGTGAGGAGCCCAGGAAGAGGAGACCACTACTAACAGTCTTCGATGTAGATGAGGATCTAACGAGGGAGAAATTTGTGAAGGGCTTCAATCCCAAGTTCAGGTCGGGACCGAGGGACAGGCACATGGTCAATCATGTGGTGGAGGTATCCCCAAATGTGAGGAATTTGCTACTTAGCTGAAGGGTCTACATCTCGTTCAGCGCGGGACTATATCGTGGTGACGAGGTGCTACAAGTGCAGAGACCTGGGCCATGTCATGGCGCACTGCCCGAAAAAAATAGGAGCTCTGCGGGAAATGTGGAAAGGAAGGCCACAAGTATAAGGACTGCAAGAGCAGGGGGGAGGTGTGCATTCCATGTGTAGCCAGGAAGAGGTCGGAAAAGTGCAAAAAGCCGCACTCGAGGAATTGCCCGATACACCAAATTATGATGAGGAGAAAGAAAGAATCTACTATAGAAATTAAACTGTTGACAGAAATGGTTGACTTATTAAAACTGATACTGATGAAAATGGATGGAAATGGGACAGGCTCTAAAACTGAAAGGATGGGGAGAAGGGTGAAAAACTCCCCGTCCAAACGTGCTATAAACCAAAGGAGGGCTGCATGCAGCCTATAAGAAAAATATTGCCGCTGCTAACGGACCCATACACGAGCTGGATTGTTCGGGTCAGAAAGGGGTCGGAGCACAAGATGTAAGCACTGGAAAAATAACATCAAAAGTAGGGAACGAGATAGTTCTGAGCCCTGAGCTCAGTGGAGAGGGGGCAGCTAACATGTAGGTGGGCAAGGGAAAAGGAAAGTGCAGGGAGTTCTGGCAAAACCTTGAGCTGTGTAGAATCCCGATGCCGACGGTGGATATGGGAAAAATGATTGATAGGGGAGAAATGAGCGTCGAGGATGCCGAGAATCACATACTATCGGTGCGTACGTTGGTCCGCGGATGGACGTACAAGTTCATGGCAGCACTAATGGGATTCCTGGCCAATGAAGGGCCCGCCGAGATGAGACCCTTCTACAAGAACATCTCGGTCAATAAGTTCATCAGGAGGCTCTTCATCCAGAGATGTAGGTACTCCTATGGAGGGAACGAGACCTACTGCACGCGCACTGGGTATAAGTCGTACGGATAAAGTGGGGTGGCCGCGGGAAGAGACAAAAATATGGCGCGACTAGGAAACAGTGGCGTCAGGGGTGATTGGAGTTTCATCGACCACATGCTTTATCAACAAGAGCGAGAGGGGAAACATGGGTCACCCTGTAAGGGAGGGGGCAGTTGGTGGTGGGCCCAAATCTGGGGACATGCTGGGCGAGGCGACCTAATCTACACGAGCCCAAGTCCGGAGGAAGATAAGGGGATGAAGTACATCAGGGAGTATTTCCAAGGAGGTGGAGAGGAGCATGAGGGGGCGATTGAGGCGAGGAATGAAGTGGCGATCTCCAAATCGATATATAGGTGGAGGATAAGGGTCTTTTTGAAATGCTCTTCTCTGAGGCCTATAGACTATCTTGAGAAAGGTCGTGTAGGGTCAACCTCCAGATGGTGAGATTCGGGCTCGGGGTGTGGATTGGATAGGTATAACAAAATGCCATATTCTACAAAGAGCCGAGGGAATGTTTCTGCACGGCGCGGCGGTGGGAAAACATGGCTCGGGAATAGGTACCATTGCGGTATTGGAACTACTGTGGATGGATGGGGTAATGGAGTACTTTGCGGATAGGGAGGAAGTGTTGGAAGGTACGGATGTACAGATAATGTTGAGCCGGAAAGCCCCATATGAAATCTATGGATCTGGAGGGGAGTATCTGGTCACGACATATGCGTGGGATGGCAACAGCTGGCCGAGGAACGAATTCTGGAATGGGAAGTTCGGTTCCACGGGGACTTGGCAGCGGTGGCCTCAACACTGATATCGCGGTGATAAACCTCCGGGGAATGAGCCAAAGAAGGCAATCGCTGAAAAGACCAGCTTATCACTAAGTATAAGCTAAGTTGGAGGTTTTGGAGACAGGATCTTGGCTACGGTAGGAGGGAAAGAGGGACGAATATTAAGTCGGCAAGTAAAGGTCCAGTCAAATAGGAGATGGCAAAGAAGTGGCAAAAGGAATATAAGATGTGCCATCTCAAGCGTACGGGACCTTTGAGAAGACCCTGCGGTTACCCAGGTTGGAGGAGAAGAACACCTTGCACATGACACTCCGACATGTAGTAAGATTGGGGAACGAAAGAGGTGGGAGTATCATGTTCCCTAATCCTGAATCATTGTACAGGATTCAACTAAAGCTTTTGAACCTACCAACGGAGGTAGCCAGCCTAGTGGATCTCATAGAACAGGTGTCCAAGAGAAGAGTTTTTTTTATCATGGAGAGCACATAGCAACAGTTTGTAGCTAGCTGCTCATGGTCGCAAAACCTTTAATCTGAGTATGGAATGGCTGACGTGCTATGCACTCACGCACACTCTGTAATGGTTAGGTATATACTTAAAATTGGCCAAATCAATGCGATGAGGGGAGTGACCGTGCTACATGAGATTTGTAAGCTGGCGGAGGAAATGAAGCTCAATGTCGTATATATACAGGAGTCCTCCTATATCTTAAGAGAAAAAGTTCCGCACATGCCGGTGGTTACTAAAATTACACAGTTGAGTAACCAATTGGTAACATGTGTGGATCTGGGAACTGGCGCTGGCAGGGTTGTGATGGCGAATCTGTACTGTAAGTTTAGGTATCCAATTGAGTCGTACCTAGACCAGATGAAGGTACTGTGTAGGATGTATGCAGGTAAGCCACTCATTACTGCTAATGCCTATGCCAAGTCTCCCATGTGGCATAGTCGGGTAGTGATCAGAGGGGAAAGGAGAAATGATGCAGCAGTGGGCGAGCCCTTGAAGAATTTATCCATTGGCACGGACTGGAAGATGTAAACCAGCTGGGAAATCCCCCCCGCGTAGAAGGGGAGGATTGGGGTGGCTACGAACATCGATATCACCTTATGCAGCGCCGAGTTTGTGGCCATGGTTGAGGGATGGAGGAGGGTGGTTCATAATGTGCCGATTAGCGACCACATTCTGATTGTGTTCGGCATTGCCATAGGGAGGGTGGCGGAAGGAAATGAGGGAGCGATAAGGAAAAGATACGACATGAAAAGAGCTGATTAGGAAAAATTGAGAAGGGAACTGGTACTGCCCGACCAAGTAGAAAATGGTGACAATGTCAACATCAAAGCCAAGGAGTTGACGTCGGCCCTGCAGGATGCGATGAGGAAATCCATCCCGGTGACGAAAGGAGATACCAGGGTCGGGAATAGACCGTGGAATGACAGACTGCAGGGACTATGTACAAGGGTAAGGAGAACATGCAGGAGGTATCATAGGTGCAGGGACCCAGTCCACTGACACAAACGTGGTGGAGGTATTCGTGGCATTTCGGGGGCATTTGACAGCCTGTGGTGGTCAGTTAAGAGAACTGCAGTGTTCAGGACAATTGTATAGAAACTTGAAGGACCACTGCCGAAATAGGTATGCCACCCTGAGGTGTCAGAGTTCCAGCGTGCAGAAAAGATTAGCCAAGGGATGTTCTCAGGTATCGGTCTGTGGGCCGATATTCTGGGATGTGGGGCTGGAGCCAGGACTGCAAATGCTGGAGGAAATTCCCGAAATGCATGGGGTGGTCGCCTTCGCGGACGACCTTCTAATAGAGGTAGAAGGTAATTCAAGGAGGAGCCTGGAGGAAAGATCTAATCGAGGGCTAGATGGGCTAGTAAGGTAGTGCAAAAGTATCAAACTGAAAATGGCCCCGGCGAAGACGACATTCATGCTGTTTAAGGGGAAAATGGTGCGGAATCCTGCAATAAAGGTTGAGGGGAAGAACTTGAGAAGGAGCCAAACTGTCAGATACCTGGGAGTCACTCTTGATGAGAACAGAAACTTCACGGCACATATAGAGGAAGTGATGGGGAGAGCTCAGCGGGTCATGAATAAGATTATAAGCATTGGACGGGGGAGTTTCCACCCTCCCATGCGGATAATAAAGACATACTACCACGCGATCCTTCTCTCTATTGTGGGTTATGGAGCGTGCGTCTGGGCGCACAGACTGAACAACATCTTGCCGGCTAGGGCTGTCCGGAGTATACAGAGGAATGTCCTTCTGAGACTTAACGGGTGCCTACCGGACAGTGGCGACAGACACACTGAGCGTCGCCTTAGATATGTGGTCTTTGGACCTTCTGGTTAAGAAGAGGGCACTTGGGTACTAGAAAAGAGAGAACAACAGGGATAAAGTTAGGATACTCACCTCACCTGAAGTGGAAACATCTGAAGATGTAGTATTTGCTTTGTTGAGGGAATGGCAGAGACAATGGTAGGGCAGTAAACTGGTAGGAGGGCTATCAAATCTTTCCCAATGGGGTCGAAAGGATTGATAACGCACATCTGGAACCATCCCAGGGTCTGCTCCAATTCATCACGTGGAAGGGGCCGTACCCAGAATCCTTAAGGAAGATTGGATTGGTCGAATCTGATATGTGTGAATGTGGTGAGGTGGGTACCCCGAACACCTTGTGCTGGAATGTGCCCATACGCTTGAGATAAGAAGACCTAACCAGCAGGAAGTGCAGGGGAGACTGGTGGGTGATATCCTGAGAGAATCCTGCCCATTGGAGGTTCCTAGATAAGCTGGCAGCGGAAGCCTTCAGAAAGAGCCAAGACAGAATATATAAGGGCACTGAGAGAGAGCTGAGGACTGAGACAAAGGCTAAACAGCCGGTGGGCCAGAGAAGGAAGGCAGGGAGCCGACAGTGACAGGCATAGTGACGAAGAGGGAGACAATGAAAGATATGAGGATGGAAACACGGAAAGCGGGACTGAGACGGACGCAAGTGATGTCTCGGGGGATATAGGGAAAGGAGAATGTTGTTTTTGTGGAACTACTGGTATATAACCTTCCATGAGGAACAAGGAAAGATGCCGGCAAATGGCAAACATGAAGCCTTGTAGAACTGGCATACCAGTTCAGCTGATGGATCCAGAGTTTTACTGGGGTAATCCTGGTAATTCCCAGGGATCATCATTCCAGCTGAATAATAATGGGAAAGAAACGGGACGCACGGGGGAAACCTGTGACTGCAGATCCCTCTTCTTGGAAACAAGAAGAGTAGGATTAGGCCTTGTAAGGGTCATATACATCATGATGGAGATAGGCGGCTGCTCTGCAGCCCCCTTGTACCATAGGGGCGATGAATATTCCCGGAGAGTAAGAAGTTACTTTGGTTAGCTTGTTTTAAGACTAAGATTAGAATAGGATATGAGGGAAGAGATGGTAATAGGAAGGGGTAGTTTAGGAGACCCAATTTCAGGGAATGTAGAAACGGAAGGTGAGTAAGGAAGTGGTTTGTGCTTAAGTGTATGTGGAGCACCCACTTCGATAGGGCGCCTCCCCAGGTGGTTGATAGGGGGGTGCTTGCCGCTGTTGGGCGCACTGTCGGACTGGGATGAGAATCCAGGTCTGATGGGGTACCCGGCAGAGGAGGGTACCGGGGAAGTAATATACCCGGGGCGGACTAACTGGTGAATGAAATTAGATACTATAGGAGCCAAAACCTGTTTGGATTAAATAAAATTGGATAATGTATAATAGTAGGAATTTTTTTGATATTATGTAAATAAAACCTGGATTTAAAGTTGTAATATGCCAGACCAAATTAGACCGATAATAAAAAAAATATCCCCAGATGGTAGGATAATACGTGAGAATGATAGTGGTGGAAAGCAGATGGACCTACAGTTTAACGCAGGTTCCGAACCACAGTGGGGGCCTGGCATTCCCCACATTCACAAGTTGTGATTAATACACGTCTTGTCAGAGGTGAAGGAAGGGTTTGGCAATCAGATAAATCTGTGCCGGGACCGGGGTGTGAACCTCAGACCTCTAACACCACATTCTGACACCTTACCCCTAGACTGCCAGGTACCCCATTAGTGAATATGATTACTCATATCGGTAATGATGCTAAAGAACTCAGGTCTCTCCCTACCTCAAATTATATTTTGACCCACATTAAAATTTGCCCTTATTTTTGTTTGTTTTAGCAATCGCGTTTTTTGACCACATCAACTTAGTGTATGGCACCATATCGGAGTTTTGCACCATGTCTGGATGTCCGGATATGACTGGACCTGGTCTAAGGTACGGCATTCCTTATTTAATCTTTTCTGATTCATTTTTGATAAAATTTTAAACTAAAATATGTACCTTGATATTGAATGATAGACACAAACTACAGTAAAACTAGTTTGGTTTTTGAAATGTCTATGATCTAGTTTGTTGAAACTTTGTGATAAATAACACCCTAAAGAAATTTTTATTTGAATTTTAGTAAGTTCAAAATGTTGCTTTTGATGTGTAAATGTAAAATAGAGGAGTTTTCTTTAAGTTGAGGGTGTAGGGGGCGCGAGACAAAAGGGCAGTGTTAGGGCAGTTATTACAAACAAACCTTTTTTGGCCAAAATAAATAAAATATTTATACATTAGAAACATGGAATATAATTTTCTTCACACGCTGACCTCAACAATTGTTTATTAATATCTCTGGAGGGTGTTCTGGAATTTAACGACAACTTTTTCTCTTCATTTAAAAAGTTTCTCATCTAATGCCGCTATGCTCATGAGAGATATTAAACAAAATGTTAATATCAACATGTGAAGAAAATTAAACTCTTTAAATCAAATATTGCTCCAGCTGAAACCTTGACCAAAAAAAGTTTTGCAGTAAAAACTGTGGATTGTATAAAACTAGCTCATTATAGGAGTATAGTGTAAAAAGGTAGACTGGATAGAACTAGCTCGATAGGGGCTAGGGCATAATTAGGTGAACTGGGTATTTATTTAATCATGTATTATTAATTTATAAGTACTGTAGTTAAAAATAAAAAATCTAGTGGAATGTTTTTGTTACCATTGTTTTTAAATGACTTACCTTCCGATTAAAATGAACTCATAATCACGCATTTGTTATTCAGATAAAGATACACATATTTTTTAAATACAAAATCTTATAGATTAGTCCCAGGAAAAAAAAAGTCTTGTCTCTATAGATAAATATGCACAAAAAAAAAAGAGGTATTTTAAAAGTTAATTTCAATATACAGGCTCATTCTCTATAATATGATAAGAGTTAGGATGTTATAAAGATAAGTATTTACCTTTACATTTATACACCCATTGTTTTCTTTAAACAATGGTCATGCATTATTTTATAAAAGACATGTATGTACTAGACTTTTAAAATAACAGTTATTTCAGTTCCCCTCTTTAAGAAAGCATTTTTTCCCCTCGCATGTATTTTAGAACATAATTTCCCGGGTTTGTTCAAATTTGGTGTAAATTTTCATTGGAAACATTTATCATGAGTAGCTTCACAAAACTACTAATTCAATAATCTAAATACAATATGTGACAGGGAAAAGACTACGATATAGTCCAGGGATGGCAAGACTTTTTCAACCAGCATACGTCACATACCAATCAACTCTGTGATACAATCGGCTAGAAATCATAAATTTACACAAACACTATTGCATGTGGATCATGTCTGATTAAACATTAATAGAGATGTGGAATTAATAGAAGTTACTAATACTGAACATTGTTGAAATATTAAATATTTGGGTAAAAACTGCATCAAAAAGGCCGTTTTTGAACATTTTAGAATGGCTTCACAGATAAGCAATGTGCACAAATCTTCATTCTGTCATACTAGAGACATACTGTAGTTATTAACCAGAAACTTTGTCTCTTTATCCCCCATCGTCCCCGCGGAAAATTTAGAGTAATTGTTCAAATACGAATGCGCGCACACACACATGCAGATGTGAGTCGGTAGCTGAGCTAGGTCTGCTATGATGAACGCTCTTAAGGGCTAGCTAAATTTTAATGAAGTAAAATTGATTAAATTGTCAAAGATAGTTTCTCAGACAATATTAATGTAATTAACTTAAAATATAAAACATTGAAAGTAACTTTCTGGGGGTAAAAATACAAAATTATTATATAAATGTTAAAATTTAAAAAAATTACATAATCTTTTCCATAAGGCATAGTCTGAAACTTGTTGCATTTTGCTAGCAAAGATATTTATGTTCGGTTCATAACATGTTATCTTCAACATCGCACAAAGACAGTTTCAAACCATTGACTTCACAAAGTTCATTGTGACGTGTGAATGACAAAATCATCGAATTTTGACTTTAGAAAAAAATACAACGCTGGGAAAAACTTTATTTAGTGTTTATAATTTTCATGTCTGGCTCATTGTGCAATCCAAATCTCGTTCGCGTACCACAGGGGGCTGAGGGGGGGAGGGGTGGGGGGGGAGGCACCCGTGACATAGATTGTTGCCATCTTTGATCTAATCACTAGTGTTTTGTGGAATGTTGGATTATTGTGGTTGCAGGACCTACCTTTGGTTCGATGACAAAGGCAAGAAAACTCGCGTAGCAGCTCCACAGTACATTGACTATGTGATGACCTTCACACAGAAGACTATCAGTGACGAGTCAATATTCCCCACCAAATATGGTGAGTATACATAGCTTTCCTTATCGATATATGTAGATAAATACTTATTTTCAGACATTAAACACCCCTGAGACCTCATGTTTAAAGTTGAATCCTAACCACTTGCATGTTGCCTGATTTTCATGAGTTCTTGGATACCATTAAAGGTTATAGACCAGGGATTAAGGGGTGTGCCATTGTTTGTCCTCTTAAATGTTCTATAAATATTAGAGAATTGGGAACAAAAAGAGAGTTTTTCTATAACCCATGTTAATTCATTATTTATTTTATTTTCAGCAAATGAGTTCCCAAGCTCATTCGAAAGTATTGTTCGTAAAATTCTCCGTCTTTTGTTTCACGTGTTGGCACACTTGTACCACTGTCACTTCCGAGAAGTCGTGTTACTGAACCTGCACGCTCACCTGAACTGTGTGTTTGCGCATCTCACTCTGTTCAACCACCGGTTCCAACTCATCGATCTCAAAGAAACGGAAATACTTCAAGATCTTGTAGTCGCTTTGAAAGTGCTTTCGGACGATACGGAAACTTCTCAGCAAGCGGCAGAGTACGACAAGAGTCACTCTGAAAGTTTGTCTGCCTTCGAGGGCGGCGGCGGTACTTCCTCTCATTCGTGCGCGAAAGACACTGAAACCGAGACGAATAAGGCGGTTTGTTCCGACGTTAATGAGGTGGGTGACGTGGAAGAGAGGATCCATTTAAAGGCGGACCTCATACTCGACAAGGACAAAGACGTAAAATGTGTGGACGAGAGCAGCACCGCAAGGAGTTGTACTGAGCAGATTGTACACTAAATAACAGATGGGAGTGGTTGTTAAAGTTATTGTTGTCGGGCGATTACAGTGGGCATTTCCAAGTGGCGCGTAGCTTAGGGGTGCACATGAGCAGGGAAAAGTCGGGGGTTTCTTTTCTCAAAACAATTGTATCAGATATGTTGTCTATCACTTGTGACCTTTATTAAACTGCTTGGTTGGTTTCTTATTTGTTATTTTGCACAACTTGTGAGACGAATAATCTTCTTTGTTTGGCATCTTTCATTACCAACAGGCCTTTTTTTTAAAAAATACAATTTTAATTAAATAATATGTGGGGACTGCTCCAAGAATGTGTTGCACTTGTGCTGAATTAGTTAGCAAACAATATAACTGCTGTATTTTGTAATAATGCAGCTTATCAGAACACACAATGTATTTGTTTGCACATAATGTTAGTGCAGTGCTTTATAATGTGTTAAGGTTAGTGATATATTAGGCAGTAAATTGGGTTACGTATTTAGTCACTGAATGCATGTCATCACCCCTCCATAGTTGAAAGTTAAATAACTTATATAGATTCCAGTCAGTTTAAGCTGAGTAAAATATGCAAGGAAAATTACTTGGTTTTTGTGCCGATATTCTACGACTGGATTGATGAATACTTAGTTATTTATTTAAAGAAACAATAACTATATCCTTTATTAATTAATGTTCAAAAAACGCATGGAAATGCTTACTTATTGCCTCACTGTTATATATAAGAAATGTTATGTATTATAAATATACAGATTACAAAGCTAAACTAACTTCTAGTGAAAAGATGTAAATCCCTCCCTATTACATATTGTATATGTAGTTAATCTAGGCATTGTTTGTTGTACCGAGGGCTTCTCCCATGACCTAGACGAACTCTGAAAACTGCCTGCCGTTAACATATACACATTATCTGAAAGGGGTCGAAAAGGACCTTTTGAATGTTTTGTTTTTATTATAAGTTGCAAATTGGTTTTGCATTTTGGTCACAGGTTTGATTTAATTGCTTTGACAGGGTGCCTTATAAAATTATTAATCTCTCCCCCCTCTAACCCTTTCACCCCTATTGTTTATGTGAAAAATCGATTAAATTGGGATTTGTAATCAGGGCTGTGGGGTATGATTTGGAAGGAATTTTGGGTGGAATTGCAATCAGTAAAAATATACTGACTCTGGCTTCAAAATAAAACCTTATAGTCTTCTAACAAAATTTGTAATTTGAATTGAAAAATTTATTTAAATATAAATTCATGATGTCAAAGAAGCTAATTAATATACTTTAGCCATTTATGAAGGAGTTTGAGGCGGATATTAGAAAATTAGAGCACTCGAAGTCGAAGGCTTGATGTACCAAGTCCACAGCCCTGTTTGCGATGTTTAAGAAATATTGTTTGTCTTTTGTATTACTCTCGTTGATGATTCTTTTTTGTTTGATTTGTGTTGCACTTTTGTCATTTGTAACATTTTCGGGTTCCTGTAGTGTTTGCTGGTGGCCCTCTGGTGGATCCAGGCATGTTTTTTTTTAGTCTTGTCGTGTGAGAGCTAGCTGCGTGTGGCTTTATTAACCAGTAGACTTTGGACTGGTGAACCTTATGTTTGCTCAGTGCGTTAGGTTCAATGTCCTGGCGAATAAATGATTGTGTTGGGTCTTTGTCTAACTCTTCTTAAAACGTTTACTTGATTAAAACAAACCTCTTTTCTTCTTTTTTTTTCTCTCTTCTAAATCGAAAAGATCTAATTATTTTTCGTTTTTGTTTAGAATAACATTTTCTTAGTGGGGATTTTTTAGTGATTACAGTTCATACATATTTTAAAAAAAATTGATTTTGTCGGCTTAGTTGAAAGTTTATGAATTATATTTTATTCTTTATTAATATGTTAGTTGTGAATTAGTTCAAAGGATCTAGAGACCAGTAGAAAGGGTGTGTATAAGTTGATTGGTTGTTGTTCTTTTGTTATAAAAAAAAAACTAGATATTGAAAAGTATTATAGTGTTGTAAGATTTTTTTTTTAATCATGTATTATTATTTCTTTGTTGTATAAACAATTTTTCTTATTAATTAACAGTAGATCATTTCTAAAGTAAAGAGTTAGCTGTTCAGTTTGGGGTTCTTGACTATGATCCAGGAGGCCGGTGATTTTAATTTTCGCAGCGTAGTATATTCTCTTCTCTCCTGGCGATTGCTCATAGAGTTTTCTTAAAATTCAACCTTCATCCAAAACCCTTTGGTTTTCTATTCAAGCTGCTAATAGCCAGTCACTGAAAAAATCTTAAATAAACATTATTTTCCATTGAAATTAAATATATGTAATATATCTTATATTTATAAAATTGTTACTGTAGCATTTCTCATCACGGAAATATTTGATTACTATTCATTCAGAATACATATTTCAAGAAAATCGTTCACGTTTTTAATTAGTTCCAATTAATACGCTCTGCTTCATATTCAGACCTTGGTGGTTATAACTCTTTTGGTGTATACATATCTTTCTCCAGACTACAGTAATTAATATACAAAACTGATTCTGATTAATTAATTGAGCCGCTTTTACTTTTTACTGCTTGTGTGCTCTTGTCTATATTAAGAATTAAATTCTTGTCACAAAACATTTCTTAAAATATTTACAAAATGTTATCAAACTTTTTGTCTTTCTTCCGTTTATACTATTTTCACTTGGAAATTGAATATTAAGACCTTTTTAAATTTTACTCATAAATGTTTATGATGTTTTGACTATACCTATTTTCTTTAAATTGATACTAGGTAAAAAAAAAAATTACAGATGTTGACCAAAAAAACCTCGCAGAGTAACTTTGATTTGAATTCGGATGAGGTAGAAATTTGGTCTTCCACTGGTGCAAAAACTGGTTAGATAGGAGTTATTTGGAGTTCCTTATAAGTATAGTCCCCGACACTGGTAACCCCACTCAGATTAGGTGCCTGAAAAAAACAACAATAATTAATGTAAATATAGTGTAGGTATGTGAATGAGCGTGTAATTCCGTGCACTGGAAGTGATTGATCACCTCTGCACGCGTATTCATTCCTATCCAAAGCTTTTGTGGGAAATTTATTTCCTGTACCTTATTTATTTTGAATTTATTTAAAATGTATATCTTTCAACAAGCTTTCGAGTTTCTACTTTCATCGAGTGGCTTATGTAACTTAATCAACCTCGATATTTTTACCTATGCCAAGTTTAGTTTCCATCTTAATATCCTACGTGTCGTGCTCAAAATATATATAATTTTTGTGATTGGAAGCATTAGTTATCTGTGTTACTAGATTTTAGGTTTGTCCAACTTAGATATATAATTTTATTATTTTATTTCTAATCTCTGTTGTAGTGATAATAGTTTTAATTGCCTAATGTATTTTTTTATCGGCGAAAAAAAAAAGCCTTGTTCTTAAATACATGTTAACTTTATTTAACCTAGTTTTTATATAACACTACTAGTGCACTTTGTGAACTGGAACAAACTCACTGACCTAGAAGGATTGTTTGAGTAACAGATTTAGGTTTTAGGTTTTTGGGAATTTGTTGAGTGTTTCTTAACAATGAACCTAATGTGCCTGTGAATTGGAGCGTTTCAAATATTTGATACTTAAAATTTTGAATTGGTGCTGTCTAGATCTAAAAAAAAAAAGTTTTGGTTTACTGCTGGAAACTAAATTTAATTTTAAACTTTAATCTTTTACTACTTTTTAGATTTATTTTTTTATGTCAATTGAAACAATTGATTTTATGTGTATTACCAGTTTGCGATTTAATTTGTATTCTTAGGCAATACAATTTATTTCATTGGGGATTTAACTAAATTATTAATATAAGAAGAACTTTTATATTTTGTTCCTCCATAACCATTCCTTTCGCCCTTTAGTTTCTCATCTTATCCATTCTTGTCACTCCTATAAGAGTGACTCTTACATCTTTAGGACACAAGCTCAATTTCAGTCATAAATCTTAGCTTTGCTGGGAAGCGAACTTGGAACCTATTAACTTAATCTAAATACAGACATTTCACCGACTGAGCTAATGTTGTAACTGTTAGTTTCTGGCTGTGAACCATAACTCTAAGTGTGTGACGTGCTCGAGTGACTTAAACTGATTCAGGCCTCCTCCCGTGTTGTCAGCTTACAAAGCACAGAAGTGTTGTGAACTTTGGTTTTTTATTGGTTATATTGGACGAGTTTGAGGCAAATGTGGATGGGATGTTTTTAAAAAAAAATGTGCATTTCTTGGTTTGTTTTTTTGTAACATATTGCTATCAGATATTGGTAAAACAAAATAACACTGTTTATAATTTTATTTTAGCTACTTCGTGATACATTTTTGAGCACCACTTCCTGTATTTGTTGTCCTTTGTAAAATATATATGTAGGAAGTTTTTTTGCTGTTGTGCCACCAAAGTTGCGGTATTTAGGTTGGGGCCTAAGCATTTTTTTTTTTAAACCACTTGCAAACCATTTTCATCCTGAGTTATATTCTTAAGCATTTTCAGTTTTATATGGAGAATCTTTTTTTTAAGGATGGATATATTCTAGTTTGTGAATAGTTACATGAACACCCTCTCACTAAAGTGTACATCACTAGATAGTTTATAAGTAATCCCAATGATTTTGTAATTGAAAACTGTTGCAATTCACCAAGTCGAATCTCACTTGATAATCTCGTGGCTACTTTAAACATCTTGGAAGTTATTGGTTTTGTAAAGTCAGAGTTACAAGGACGAAGTCTTTATCATGTTTAACAATATAATCATCATCATAATATAGTACTGTCTCCATAGTCCTCCCTCCCTCCAGCATGCTTCCTGCTTCACTTTACTTTGCTTGTGCTCTCTCAACAATCTCCTCTTTTCCACATACTTCTTGCTCTCTTTTGTGACCTTGTTCTTGTTCTCTTTAGCTCTCCAGACTTATTTTCAGTAATCTCTCTTCCATCCAACACCATGGCCCGGTCGGTAGCATGTGTGTGTATTGAGCTAAGGATCCTGGATTTGATTTTCGGCATGGTCGAAAAAATTCATCATTGATGAAATGTCGGTTTACCCTTTCATAGTGATAAATTTACAGCTGTGGACTGGATGTATCTGTCATAAGTTAGATTATAAGGCATATGATGATGCTACAACAAGCCTGGAAAATATATGGCTTGGATAAAAAAAACTCGCCCAGTCCACATGCTAGAAACAGCTATGCATATCAAAAAAACTCTCTTCCTTTTATCTCATTCAAGTCTCTGTATCCCTGCTCTTTCTCCTACAACCTCATTTCTTAACACTAGATTTAAAGATCTCCCTGTAATTGGTTCAACTTTCTTTTTTTTATGCGCACATGTATTGTTTTGTTTTCCCCTTAAGAGCTAGTAATCTTATTTTAAGTTGTTTCACAGTGCTGTGGCTTTTAAGATAGGGCAATAGTGTAGTTTGTCAAGGTAAGGTGGGCTATATTTCATTCTTACCTTGACAGATTACACTATGTGGACCTATCTTATAAGCTATGCCATAGCGGAATAGTTCAAGGTAAGCTGGCTACTTCTGAGCCTAAATGGAGTGTAAGTTGGTTAATACCTAGTAATTGTTACCCTTAGTAAAGAAGCCTCATTTTTCTTAACTTACATAAAAGGTTAGATCTATAGTGTATTATATTAAAATTGTTTTGCCTAATTTTGCACCATAAAAAATGATGAATATTAGATTGAAGGTGTTCATGAAACTCTACCTCTCATACAAAAGAATTATATACCTTGTGAGATCCGTAATGTTCCTTACCTAAGCACAACAACTTTGAGGGTCAAAGGTTAAATCTTCGGCACTATCCCAAGGTCTGGCAAGAGTTTTAACCAAAGTAATACCGTACTAGACTATTATTGTGCAGTGTTTCACAACATGGAAAGTTACACTTATTGGCTTTTGTTTTAGGGGAATATCGAGTTAATTGAAATAATTAGGAGGGGGTGTTTTGAAAAGATTAATACAATCAACATTGTTATATATTTAAATATACAAACATTTGGCACAGAAATTTATGTGATTATTTTAATGAGCTTTATTCAAGCTTCATTACTAGTAAATAAATTCGATAACAGATGTCAAAAATAAAACTAAGCTATGTTCATATTTTCTTTGTGAGGTTATGTTGGTGAGCTACCTGCTTGGGGAACATCTAAAATAATCTTAATTCCAAGTTTGTATTATTATTGTACTTTTTTTTTTT
>CABEEJ010005657.1:0-14310 GCA_901482245.1 Timema douglasi | reverse complement strand
TGAAATGAAGGACCTACAGTTTAACATGGAATCCGAACCACGGTGGAGGCCTGGCATTCCCCACATTCACAAGATGTCTTGTCAGAGGTGAAGGAAGGGTTTGGTAATCAGATAAATCTTTGCCGCGACCGAGGATTGAACTCCGGCCGCCAGCATAAAAGTCTGACACCTTACCCCTAGACCGCCAGGTCACCGACAAGTTTAAGTAAGAATTGGGGAACTTGTATATGAGAAGATTTTCTTGGCATGTGCTATCCCTAATTTTTTTTTTGTTTTTTTTTCATTAATTTCGGGTGTTTCACTGTGGAAGGGAAAAACCAGATTTCACCCAGTATACATATATATATATATATTTGCCATACCAGGATTCAAACAAAGACCCTTAGCTCAGTAGCCAAACACACTACCTACTGACTGAGCTAAGGTATCTACTCAATGTAATATTTTCACAGTATAGATGGAATAGTTAATTTTTGAGAATAATAATTTCTCTAAAATTATCAACGATTAGGCACGTTCTTAAGGTATTGCCAGACCTAAACTAGACCATTAATAAAATGCAGGGATTCCTATTTAAATACTACTGGAGGGATATGGACACACTGTTTGCAACTGGATTTAATACGTGTCGTCTGCTCGGTACAGAAGGGGAAAACACCTCTGGCTTGAACTCGTTTTTATGACGTCGGCGTGTTACTGAAACAGCTATTGTTTAGAAATAACCAGAAATATATTATTTTGTCTATAAAGTAATACGTATTGTACATGATATTTATACATTTCAGTAACCTCTTTATCACATTGAATATATTATTATACTTTGATATATATTATAATCTTGAATAGAATACTAAAGCAAGCACAAATGTCTCGTCGACTTACATGTGTAATATAAAGAAAGAAATACCCGAAAGTTCTTTCTCTCTATCGCGGACTGGTTAGCAGACGACAGCTCAGAAATTCCAGCCACAGAAGATGTCCGTCCGATTATATTTTATTTTATATATATATATATATTCAGTGTAAACACGTCATGCCTGTCTTCCCAAAATTTCGACCACTCCCTGAACACGGGCTTCCTCGGCTGCGTGCTCGTCCTGGCCTCTGGTGGTTGGCGATAAGGGCAGGAATGCTGTATAGACCTGTGACGGTAGCAGCAGTTAGTCGGCCCGCCTTCACGCCTCACGACTCCTCTCAGTTGACACATGGCTGGACTGGTCAGGGTGAAAGCGTCGGCAGTATTGTTATTATTATTGCGGTGGGTTGGGGAAGGAACCTCTTTGGAGTCCCGCTTTCGTAACTCAGCACCCAGGTCTACAGCGGAGCTGATCGGAGAAGAGATCGTAGTGGACTCACCTCCTTGGACCTCTGCGGCTTCGAAGACGTCCGACGCGAGCGAAGAGTCTTCTGCGAACACGTATGCGCAAGATATAATTCAATTTTTATGTGGAGGATATTTTGCATCAAAGCTTATAGTGCATACTGCAAGCCAAATATATTTCACAATCTACGCCTAAAATAAATTAATGTATTGAAAAATAAGTTTTAAATTAGAAATATATATATAGATATATCTTGACCTAGATTTTAAAAAAGTAGCACGCTAACTCTCGATAACTAACGCTTTCTTTTCAAAAGTGTTGGTGATAAAGTATCACTAAATGGGATGTTTTTCACATTGGGGGACCACCGGGGCCCTGGAAATAATGATGTGGCCGGGGGAGGTCAAATTTAGGCAATAACATTTTATGGCAATAAATGCAAGACATAAACTAATTTACTAAATTAAATGTTGAAAAGAATATATATAAGTGTTATGTATTTGATCAACATTCTTTATTTTATTATTTTTACAAAATATCCTGTGGAGCGCTTGATAAGCGGCCGTGGACCACCAATTCATAAATGCCATAGTGGAATCAAGCTACATTTCTATTTAAGCATGGGATATTTATTTCTAATATTTGTATTGCGCCAATAACTTTATCATTATGGTGTTCCATTAAGCAACTAATGAAAACCTAACATAGATAACCTAGTTAGATTTACATGTGATACGAAACCTCTGTATATAGAGAGATTTAAATCACATAATTTACCTCAGTAAATAGGTATACAGCTGATATAGAACTTCCATAAATAGATGGATACAAAGCCTTCGTAAAAGGTAGGCGGGCCTAAAGCTTTGATTTTATTTACAGGTAGGATTAAAGAACCAAATAAAACTAATTATTTTAAACCAAACTCTCAAACTTTTCAAGTCATAGTCTAGTCAATATTGAGTTGATTTAAGAAATGTGATTAGGCCTATCTCAATGAATGGTAATACAAGAAAGAATAGCGCACAATGCCAAGTTCTATAACAAAGTGGCTAAAGGAACACTAGAACATGTTACGCGACATTCGTATGACCGCCTCGAAATAAGCCCCGTCGAACATTAGTGGCCGAGCCAGCACGAGTAGGTCGCACTCCAGAAAGAGGAAGTGTGCATACCCCTCCACAGAATGCATCAAAACAAACAGTCTCAAAAACATTACACAAATTCAGAAAACTGTTTCTTGGGAGTGAGAAAATGTATATAGAGTTAATGTTGTACCTTAACACATTTAGCTCTTAGTGTAAGGATGATTTGAACATATATTATAAATAAGATAACTTAAAATTAAGAATGATGGAATAGAATAACCCATGTAATTCAAATAACTAGGATCATTTATATTTGGGTTTCGCATTTGGAAACGCCTAACTAAACTAACCAAACCTCATCATTTTAAATTTGTCCATATGCAAGTCAGGTTACTTCGAATTATTGTATTTTACATCCCAACTCTTAACCCCCTCTCTCACTCTCACTCTCTATTTTACCACCCTCTCAGCGCACACAAACTATTCGGGCAGATCGCCCCTTTTACCCCCCCCCCTCTCACTTTCTATCCCTATTTTCCCACCCTCTCAGTGCACACAAACTATTCGGGCAGATCGCCCCTTTTCCTCACATCTCCTGACCAACTCCTTCCAGAACCCCATGAATAAAACTACACCCTCTTCCAAGACCTCTGCTGTCCCCGGAATCAGGTCACCCACAGCTCAACACACCATCCTCTCACCCCTCATCTAATTTATTCACCCACTCCATCCTCCCCTTACAAACTATAGCTATGACACTCATTCTTCCTACTACAAACTCCTCAAGACGGACCCACAAAGAACCCACAGCAGGTTCCTAAATTACTCCAAACTCTTGTCCCTGGGCTTAGAAACCTTCCCTCTCTACCTTCTCTAACAAAACCCTCGCACCCCCATTAGTCATGCTACAAAACTCACCAGCAGACATCCCTTCCCCAAATTGCATTGCCCTCTTTCCCCTCCACGTATGCAGCTCCTCTTCATCACCAGAAGGCACCTCTACCCCTCTACTCCCTCCGCCCACTCCTCATTCACAAGGAACCCAAAAACTCTCCCTGCGCAAGTCCAGGTCGAACCACAACAACAAACGACAAACAGTTGCTCACTACTTCGCCGAATGCCTTACCTATATTGCTACCTCTTCCTTTACTTTGATTGCCCATGTTCTCTATTATGTTACGAAGGCTGTACGCCATCCCATTGAAAGACTTGGGAGTAGCCTGCGTCGATAATGGGGTTAGGGCTACCTCATTTGAAGAGGACCCTAAGACACTGTTCGTGGCGTCTTGACTTTGTTCCGACTTCAATTGATCTTCATCTAGTGCGTCCGCACCGGCCTGTCGGTCACGTTGAGAGACGAACCTCGTGTCGTTTCCCATGAGGCACTCAACTAAACTCTTTGTTATGTGAGTACACAAAAATGTATTGACGTTTACAGACAGGCTTATAACATTTTAAAATATATATTTAAAGAAAATAAATACAAATAAATAAAAAGAATAGCTTTTATAATAACGCTAGTTTCACTTAAACATAACCTTATCCTAACAATGGTAGAAACAAATGAGCCTCAAGTAATTGAGAGTTTTGGGCCGATATTTGCATAAAGAAACCATACTTTACTTACGTCATTTATTACAGTAAATTGATGTCCAGCTCAAAATAATTTTTTTTATACATATAAGTAGACAAATCTTTACTCTGAACACGTTACATAAAAAAAAGAATTGAAATTTTGTTTATTGCCGCTAAGAAATTAAGAAAAAGGTCTTATTTAAAAAAAAAATACCAAAAGCTATCATTCATTATATTTAAAGTAAATATTTTACAATTATTGATATAATATTAAATAAAATTGTAAATATCAATATTATGCAGTTTAATTTTTTTTTAGTATATTTTTATTTTGTTTGCTGACTAAAATTTACTCTAATATTATTATTAGGTGTTATGCCTTACGAAAGGTCCATATAACAATAATTCTCAGAGTAAATTTTAGTCAGCAAACAAAATATCGAAACAATGAATAATTTTAAAAATTAAACTTGCGTAACTTTGATCTTTATAATTTTATTTGGTTTTAATATGAATAAAATTTAATATATATTAATATACATTAATATACATTATTTTTATTTTAAAATTAATATATAATAGGTTTTGCTATTTCTATGAGATAACAGTTCAAGTGAGAGGAGAAGAATAGAAGAAATAAAAGGAGGTATAATGGTGGAAGACTAGAGGAAGATGGAGGGAGTCATTCGACTAAACTGACCCAACCACAGGCTGGAAACAGTTGATGATTATGATGATTTCTATGAGAATAAGAAGTTTAAATACAATCATATTGTCAATGTCTCTGAAAGTGGACACATTTTCTTTGGAGAAGAACTGTAAAGTGTAGTGTACACTTCCAAATGGTAGAGTATAGTACTTATAGAGTAGGCATAAGCAGAGGTAGCCAAACATTTTTAGCAACTGGTTCTCTTTTACAATGAAAAATATAAACAATAAATAGTTTATTTAAGTTATTTATTACCTGCCTTCAAATAATACAAATCGTTAATTGATGCTCATCATAAATTTCGAGTCCATAATAAATACCTAATCGAAATAAAAATGTAATGTAATGTGATAAGAGTTCACGGTTAATCTTAAATACAAAGAGAAATTCACATCTCAATGAGCATGTATCTCTATTAAAATACGAAAGAACCACAAGTTTATGTATTAAGTACCCATCACATCAACAGCTAAGAAGCTGGGCGCAGGATAAGAGAATAATATTTTTTTAAAAGCCACTCTATTGCTACCAGTTAGAACCATAACTTAATAACGTGAGTGCTTGCGGTGCTAGCGCTCATAACTATGAGAATCGATATAAAAAATACTTAGACTGTTTGTCCCAGGTGGCTCTATAGTAATTATGAATATCCATTACTCAGTCGATAAGACTAAAGTAGATATTTTAATGTATTTCCTTGTAGGTTGGCTACCATGTGTGGTGACGTAATAAATTATCTGCTTCCCATCATGCCCCATCCTTAATGTATATCCAGAATCTTATCGATAGCCGGTGTTTCCGACCAAACCGTTAACTTAAGCAGTAAATTTAATTCATATAAGTCGTGTTCTTATTTAAGCCGTCCTTACCGTGATACGGATGTAGTCAGGATGGAACAAACTATGGTGTAACATATTCCTGGCTATTTGGAAGTCCAGCTTTAAAAGTTTATTGAATTGATTTTATTATAGAAGTAAATAAAAAAGTTCTTCAATGGAAAATGTATGCACAACAAACTTGAAGCAGCTCAGAGAACATTTAGGGATTTTAATAACTTAGGGCTATGAAAAATCAACCATATAAACACAAATGGCGCTCATAAAAAACATGAATAGTTTCGACAGTAATGAATAAACCTGGTTGTCATATGTGGAGCGATTCGAACTATTTGTCGAATGTAATAGTATAATTATTGAGAAGAAAGTAAGTACCGTAATTTACTGACAGTAGTAGGTGTGAAAAGTTTTAATCTTTTACGAGATTTATGTACACCTGACAAGCCGTCAACAAAAAGCTAGATGGGTCTAATTAAAATTATCCAAGAACATTTATATCCTACACCATCGTTTATTGCTGAAAGGTATAAATTTAGTTTAAGATCACAGCATGAGCATGAAAGTGTATCGGATTATACAAATGTCAAAGCATTGGGAGTTTAAAGAATCATTATCTGATTATTTACGGGATCGTCTTGTAAGTGGATTGAGAAGTAGCTCTATTAAGCAACGACTTCTAGCGGAGAGACAACTAGACTACGAGAAGGCAGTGCTGATTTCAACATCTTTGGAGGCAGCCGAGAAGGATGCAGCGTCACTGGCCTTTGCACAAAACACCGGTGGAACAGCTGATCGTCAATCCCATCTTCAAATGTCGAAAAAGGAAGAGAGAAAAGGCGCTACCAGAGAAGTGAGGTGTTATTGCTGTGAAAGAAACGGCCATTTAAAAATTGAATGCCGTGTATGTAAGAAGAAAGGTCATTTGCAAAAGGTGTGTCGATTGAAACAGTTTGGTAAGCCAAACAATTCTAATAGGGCTACCCATACGATTGCTAGTAAATCTCACAGAGAGACAAAAGTAATACAGTAATAAACATTTTGTAGTGTTGGGTGTGTTAAATGACAGTAGTGATGAAAACATTGATGAAATTTCAAATTTTTTTGGGTTATATAAAAATCAGCTTGGCGAGAAGCGCGAAAGAGTGGAACCTTTTAGAATAAATGTTCAGGTGGAAGGAAAAGAATGTGATGTCCTGAGCCTTGAGGAAAGTGATCTCATGCATGCATGAAATCTTTTTCAATAATTAAAGAAGAAAAGTTAATGTCAGCAGAGGTGTAAGCTCACTATAATCCCAAATTACCTTTAAAATTAGCATGTGATGCGTCAGGCTATGGTCTTGGTAGTGTATTGTCACTAGTGCAGAGCGATGGAAGTGAACGTCCAATAGCTTGTGCTTTCCGCACACTATCTAAAGCTGAGCAGGGATATTCAGATTGACAAGGAAGTTTTGAACCTTGTTTTTGGAGTAAAGAAATTTAATCAATACCTGTAGGGGAGTAAATTTATACTATGTACAGATCATAGACCTTTGTTAAGCATATTTCGGGAGAAAAAAGGTTTGCCAGCTTTTGCAGCTAGTAGATTACAAAGATATGCTCTTTTCTTATCAGGGTATGATTTTTATATTTGCTATGTCAAATCAGAAAATCATGTTAATGCTGATGGATTATCCAGGTGGCCATTAGTTAACTCTGACAATGATGAATTAGAGAATGATAGTTGTATTGGTACTTATTTACAATGTTTTGAAATTAGTGGGATACGTACCTATAAAATGTGAGGATATAAAGAGAGAAGTACAAAACGATCCAGAATTTATTAAACTTACAGGTTATGTGAAGTTTGGTTGGCCTTATGATTATGATAAGGAGTTGTTGACAACTCATTTTCATAGGAAAAATGAACTAACATTAGAGCAACGAATACTGATGTGGGGGTATAGAGTAATTGTACCAGATAAATTTTGTAAACATTTGTTAGAAGAATTACATTCGAGTCATCTTGGAATAGTTAAAATGAAAACTTTAGCCAGATCTTATATTTGGTGGCCTAATATCGATCAGGACATTAAACAGATGGTCAAAAATTGTGCACCCTGTCTATGGGAAAGACAAAATCCATCAAAGAGTATGTTACATGTTTGTAATCATCCAAATAAACCATGGTCTAGATTACATATAGATTTTATGGGGCCATTCAAATATGAGATGTATCTTGTTATCATGGATGCATATACTAAATGGTTGGAAGTGTTAGAGCTAACGTCAACAGCAGCAGGTCAAACCATTGATCATTTAAGGCAGATCTTTGCGAGGTTTGGTTTACCTGAACACATTGTAAGTGACATTGGACCACCATTTACATCACATGAATTCAAGTTTTTTTAAAAATGCAAATGGTATTAAAACATACTATAACACCTTCATACCATCCTCAAAGTAACGGCCTAGTCGAAAATGCAGTAAAATTTGTAAAAAAAAAATAATTTATGATTGCTATTCATGAAAAAAGAAATCTGGAAGTAACTTTAAGTAGATTTCTATGTGATTATAAGAACTCGGTACATAGTAAAACAAATGAAACCCCATCAAAATTGATGTTTAATAGACAACTTAAATCTATGCTAGATTTGCTATGTTCTAATGTGAATGAAAATGTAGAGCAAAATCAGAGAAAACAGGTTAAATAGGCAAAGGGATGTAAAATTCGGGGAACTAGTTCCAAACCAACGGGTACTAGTCAGACTATCGAGCAAAGAATAAATGGATCGAAGGGGTTGTTGTATCACAATTAAGTCCAGTAGCCTATTTAGTCAGATTAGGTGCAGTATCATGGAAACGCCATATTGACCAATTAATTATTTTACAGTCTTCCCCTGAAACTAGAGTTAAAGGAGATAGAACCTAGCGTTAGAGAGCCATATCCCTAAGACCTAGATCCCAAACCTAATAGGGAAAACTTGACATCTCCTAAGGCATCCAGGGGGGAGAATCATTCTCCATTCGTCCCCAGGGTTGAATCACATGAAAAGGGCAGTAGTCCAGAATCACACCCACCTCAGAGGGTTGAAATATCACCAGAAGTAAAGGAGCCTAGGTATCCAACTAGGTGTAAGAAACCTGTAGTTAAATTAAATTTGTAAATAGTTATAGTGAAATAATGTCATATTTTTTTTTTACTATTAAAAACTATGAGCAAATATTATATTCTGTATTTTTGTATAAAAAGTGTATAAGAGGTAAATTATTTCCTCGTGACTCTTGGATATCGTGGTCATGCATTGTATTCTTATTTTATGTATATTTAGGTATTTTCAAATATCTATAGTCAAGAAATTGTAAGGGAGCAATATAATGTATATCCATTTAGGTTGGCTACCATGTGTGATGACATAATAAATTATCTGATCCCATCATGCCCCATCCTAAATGTCTATCCAGAATCTTATCGACCAAACCGTTGACTCAAGCAGTGACATTAATTCAAGTAAGCCGTGTTCTTATTCCAGCCGTCCTTACCATGATACGGATGTAGCAGATATATATTATATTATAGTATTCTGGTAAGAAATAAATCCTTACAGATTGGGATTATTACTAAATTCAGGGTTTAATGGCTACCGTACTTCCTATAAGCCTATAGCCTAAATTATTATTTGAAGGTATGACTTATACTCTAAGTATCTCATTCAAACAAATGCAATACAGTTTTTAGCTAACTGGTCTAACTCTAGTTATTGAACTTTTAACATAATATGGTTTCTGAAAGCAATATACAAGATATGAGCCAAATTAAAAAAAAAAATTGTAATATAATACTTTCTACAAGCTTATAACCTAAGTGATAGGTTGAATGTATTATTGCAACTACACAGTTTGTTATTTGAGCAAATGTAATAAAGTTTTAAAATACCATGAACAATGAAGTACTAGAACTCATAGTTAATTGTTCAAACAACTATGCTTTTCAGAAAGGTAATGTGAAATCAAAGTGATTTTAGGAATCCTCTTGTTGAGTGGATATTGCAGTATACCAAGGTATTGAATGTATTGGGAAACTTCAAGTGATACTCATAATGAAGCAGTCTCAAAAGCAATGTCAAGAAATACTTTTAAAGACATTTTGAAATATTTACATGTATGTGATAATTTAACACTAGATGAGAATGACAAATTTGGTAAAGTTCGTCCGCTCTGGTTGTTACTAAATAATAGGTGGTTACATGCTTTCCCTAAAGATGCAAATGTATCAATTGATGAAGCAGTGGTGCCATATTACGGTCGTCGTGGTGCTAAACAACACATACATGGTAAACCAATTCGTTTTGGCTACAAAGTGTGGTGTCTTTGTAGTCGCCTTGGCTATTTAGTTCAAGGGGAGCCCTATCAAGGTGCATCTACAGGGAATACACATCCCGAGCTAGTAGTTGGAGGATCTGTTGTTATTGACTTATTTGACAAACTTCCACATGGGCAGTATAGCATATATATAGATAATTTTTTTACTTCTGTTTGTCTACTAGAGGAACTAAAGAGTAAAGGCCACTACAACACTGGCACTATTCGTTCGAATAGAATTGAGAAAGCATCCTTGGAAGAAGCATCTACTCTGAAGAAAAAAGTAAGAGGTTCCTACTCCCAGCTGACAGATACAGATAGTGGAATAACTTTGATAAGATACCATGACAACAATATTGTAACGGTTGCTTCTACTCTTCGAGGGGCTAAACCAATTGTTAAAGCAAGGAGACGGAGCCACAAAGAAAATAATTAAAATTGACCAGCCTGCCTGTATTATCAATTAATTGTTATATGGGAGGAGTAGACAGACTCAACCAAAATATCTTGACTTACCGAGTAAATGTACGCATGAAGAAGTGGTATTGGCAGATGATCATGTTTTCTCTCAATGGCTCTGTGAACAACGCATGGCAGTTGTATCGTTTGCCATCCAAAGGAAAGGAAGATAAACTACATCTACTAGGCTTCTCTCGATTCATTGTACAAAACTATCTATCTAAGTACAGCATAAGAGTAGCTCCAGGACCATCACCAAAATGTTTGAAAAAATGAGTGTGTGATGACATACGACTTGATGGGCTCAATCATGTAATTGTAAAGAGCATGATGCAAATTCGATGTGGGGAGTGTTATAAAAATACAACAATGAAATGCAAGAAATGCAATGATGGATGTCATGTACATTGTTCGGAGATGTTTCATTCTCGCTGAAAGACTGCTAATGAAGCATAATATTGTAATTTTCCTACTCAATATGATCAAAATTAAATTTTAATAGTAAATAATCATTTTGTAGTAGTGTTTTAATCACTAATTTTAATAAAATTAATTTTTTACAACTATTGTATACACCTTTAAAATTCATTAATAACCTCTACCCTCTCTATCCCACCACCCCATTAATGGGGCATGTCATTATTTCAAAATGGCGCCATAAAAATATTTGAAATTATAGTATTGTTATTATATCCTATTATAACCATACAAATGAATATTAAGACATTTACTAAAAAAAAATAGCCCTGGGAATAAATGGGCTAAATTAAATTTGTTGTATTCTATTTACTATAAGAGTTTTCCTTACTGCCTTTAAAAAAAATTTAGACAAACATCTGACATATGGACTAATTTGAGTTATGTTTTATCAGCTAAATTGTTTCATTATGTTTGATGAAACAAAAAATTGCAAGAAAACTATATTTGTCTAGATAGTCAAGGAAAACGTCTAAACGCTTAAATCTAAAGATAACTATATTTGCTGGGAAAAACAAGGAGGACGCCTAGCTGCCTGGTAAAAAGTGGATATCTGGTATATTGGTCTTAACAATGATAAAACTTGCAAGATCCATGGTTAATATTGTAAACAATATTTATGTTTCATCATCATATACATCCAATCCTCTTTATTCATTAACAATGAGTCACAAATATTTTTGAACCTTTTCTTTTATAAGATTGTAGAAGACAAACCAAAGTGTATTGTGATAATGCTTATCTCATAAATATATGATTTTAAATCTTAAATATTGACCTTATTTAAACAAATTACAATATCCATGTCACTGCCTATCGTGTAGATGTGTTGTAAATGTTATTTGTTATTAATAAAGATATTTTGGGTTATTCAAGCATTGAAGGCAAACATTAAATATGTATTCTTGTCAATATTATGTATATTGTGACAATAAAAATAGAATAGTACTAAAAAGTAACAATGTTCCATAATATCCACTGTGCTAAACATTAAGATTTATGTCACAAGATGGCTCTTTAAGCTGATTTTAAAGGGCATATTTGGTCGTGGAGTATGAGGAAAGTATAATAAGTAAGGAACTATATTTCCCATGAAAACACTGCCAAATAACTTACTTTTAGAGGCTCATAAAAGCTAGAAAACGTGAGGTGGTGTATGAGGAGAACAAGACACTAAAAGAGGTGTTTCATATTCCTTTTTTTTTAAACTTGCAAATAGGATATTTATTGGCTAACCAAGAAAGTAAAATATATCGATTTATAATTAGATTAATACACATCTAATGCTATAATAAAATAAATAAACAATGCTCATGACAAATTCTTTACCTCAATTAAATGTTGAATTAAGTTCTTAATTAATAAAGTTAATAAACTCCTCAAATAACTAGGAAACATTTTAATAACGTTGTACAATAGATTTAGTTAATACACTTTTCAAAAATAACTTTATTACTCAATTTTAAATCATAAAATTTCTTCTGATCAATTAATATTAATGATAGTGTGAAATAAATTAGGAAATTAAAATTTAACAACATTTTAATATAAGTGAAAGACTCTTGTTTTTTTAATAAGTTCTCAATATTGTAATTAATGTAATCTAACTAATTTCTTTTAAATTTTTGCTATGGCGAGAAATGATAAGTATTGATATTTATATTAAAAATATATTTGTTACAAATATAGTTGGGTATTACTATTTATATGTATTAAATATTTCATTAACTACAATTAAATTTTTCAACAAAATATATTTTGAATAATATGATTTTAGATTTTATTATTCTAAAACAAAATACAAACATTTTCAAAAACTATAATAAAACTAATACCAACAATAAGGTTTTATAATGTTGATTAATATATATTGATATAAAATAGAAATGCGAAATTAAACGAAAAACTCGAATTCATAATGACATAATGTATGTAGTTTATGTATACATTTAATAACGATGCTAAAACTTATGTGTTAATTTAATGAACGACTAAATATATAATTTTCGTGATTTATAAGTGGGTGTACATTAACTAAGTGAATGTAATTTTAGTCTAGTTATATATAATATCATATCTTTCATTTGATAAATATTAGCGGCTAACCCGAATATTTTTTTAACTTGTCTTATTCAACGATTGCAGAATACAAAACAAAGTGTACTGTGAGAATGATTAGCTCATAAATATATGATTATGAATCTCAAATATTGGGCTTCTTTTTTAAACAAATTAATATATCCATGTCACGGTCTATCGCATATATGTATTGTGAATGTTATTTGTTATTAATAAAGATATTTTGGGTCATTCAAGCATTGAAGGTCAACATAAAATATGTACTCCTGTCAATAATATGTATATTGTTACAATAAAAATAAAGACTAGTACTAAAAAGTCACTATTAATTATGTTTCATAACATCCACTGTGCTTAACATTAATATTTAGTCAAAAGATGGCTCTGTAAGCTGATTTGAGAGAGCATATTTGGTCGTGGTACATGAGGAAAGTATAATACGCGAGGAGCTATATTTCCCATGAAGCACTTACTTTTGGAGGCTCATAAAAGCTAGAAAATGTAAGGTGGTGTATGAGCAGGACAAGGCACTACAAGAGGTGTTTCTCTTCCTTTTTTTAAACTTCCAAATAGTATAGTTATAGGCTAACAAAGAAAGTAAATTATTATATCGATTTATAATTAAATTAATCACAACTAAAGCTATAATATAATGAACAAACATTAGTCTTGACAAATTCTTAACCTCAGTTAAATGTGGAATTAAGGTTTTAATTAATAAAGTTAATAAAACTCTCAAATAACTTGGAAACATAACAATTTGTACAGGACATATATTTAGTAAACTTTTCAAAATAACATTATTTTTCTATTATAAATCATAAAATTTCTTCCGCAACAATAAATATTAATGAAATTTTAAAATATATTAGGACATTTAAATTTAACATTTTATTATAAGTGTATTCATATTTTATTAATTAGTTTTTATTATTGTAATTAATTTAATATGACCCATTTCTTTGATAATTCCATCTTTATATATATATATACCTATATATAATGACGAGAAATTATAAGTATTGATACTTATATTAATTCTATATTTGTTATATATCTTATTAGATATCCCTATTTAAATGTATTGAATAATGAATACAACTACAATTAAATAATTATTATTCAAGTAATAGATATTTCAATACTATTATTTTAGTTTGATTATTATAAACTGAATACAAATATTTTCAACAACTACATTAAAACCAATACCAACAATAAAGTTTATAAAGTTGAATTATAAATAATGATATAAAATAGTAAGGGAAAATTAAAGGAAATATCAAATTCCTTGTGACATAATATATGTAGTTTATTTATACATTTAATAAAGATGCTAAAACCATTTTCTTAACATGATTTAATCAACGATTGTTGAAGACAAAACAAAGTGTGCTGTTATAATACTTAGCTCATTAATATATGATTAA
>CABEEJ010005656.1:0-47553 GCA_901482245.1 Timema douglasi | reverse complement strand
GGGCCAGTTTCCTATGCGAGAACGGCCCATTCCTTTCGAGTTTAGGTAGGTGTCGTCTTGTATTTAGTGTAGCGCCGCACTTGAGGAGTACTAAATTTGACTATGAAACTGGCCCTTAAACTGAATGCAGGATGTCATTTTGACGCATTCGCGTTCAAACTTGTATCTCACTCATTTCTCTATAGATCAAAAAAAATGGCAGCTTCTCCAACCTCCGCACAGCTGCGCCACTTCTTCATTTGTCATCTGATGTGCTTGCTCTCAAACTGCATATGCTCTTTTTATTGAGTACGGACTAAGACATGTATATCATATATATATATATATATATGTATTATTATTAAAACAGCATTTTGCCCCAAAATTTAATCCTTAATCCCTGGGGAAAGTCGAGTTGAGTAGAATCGATACTTGAGCCGCCAAACGGGTCAAACAGCTCGTGGTGGAGATTTAGACGCTAGTCACAGTTGTTACATGCTTCATCCGCAACAACTGGAACATCAGGAGGGACGACTTACAAGCTGAATACCATTTGAGCACTTGGACATACAGGGCTATTGTTTTGGTTCTTCAGTCGGTAAACTTGTAACGACTCTTGACTCCGGTTTCAAAATAAATAACAATGTTTTATACTTTATTATTATTATTATTATTATTATTATTATTTAGGGCTGAAATTTAAATATTTAAGACTGACACTTTTCTTCAAATGTAAATTCACAATATCAAAGAAAGTTCCCATGAAGTAATCTGTATAGGAGCATCAGCAGGGAAATAGAGAAGAGTCGGAAGTCGAAGGCTTGGCGTGCCGACTCCACAGCCCTGGGTTCTCGGAACTGGCTGGGTGGGTCGAGGCTATTTTTCCACCCTTGGATGTTTTTGGTTATTTTTATACAGGCCAGAGCTGGTTCATTTTCTTCTTATTAAGCTTCCCCGTCCTGCTCCCACAGATTGGTTAGTAGGCCAGCGGTTTCCAAACTTTCTCGCCTCGCGAACCCCTTCCACAAACATCTGAACTGCACTCTGGTAAATATTCACAGCCACACACTTAATTTTGTACAACAATTTTATAAACTTTAGTTATTAAATGTAATCAAAATGTTTACTACCTTTAAATTAACCTACTATAGTTCTGATAGGTAGTTCGGAATACCCAACCAAATATAAAGGAATAATATTGAAACTACTTAAGTACAAGTTCAAATAATTATACATTCATTTAAAGAAATTAAATAAGCAAAGTACTGTAGTCACATTTTATTATCTTTACTTTCACAAAATGTATCTCATTTCACATGTTTTTACTTTCTCTCTATCTTACAGATGGAGAAAGTATGTTGATCGTCAAAAAAAAATCGAACTCGAGATTTTGATGAATCTTGACGTTTCATGACTCCCTGAGTCCGAAAAAGTGGTTTTTGAATTTCCGTTTGGCTGTACCTCCAACTAGAGCCTAAACTATTTTACCGATTGAGATAAAACTTGATATCTAGGGTTTTCATAGGGTTGCCCCAAGGGGTTTTGGAATTGGATATCTACCCCTAAAATTAAGGGTATTTTACTGAAGGGCAAAAAGAGAAAAGTCGATCTTGTCAAAATCGCCTCTAACAATTTTGATTAAATGTCATTTATAAACATTAATAAATATTCCAAACAAAATGGCTACTCTCAATATTTCGGCAAAATGGCTTCAAGGGCTCCGGTTTGATGCGTAAATTAACATTTTTTATAATATCTCCGAAACTATTTGAGATATGAAACTACTTAGCATTACAAATATGTATATATATTTAGTTCTTGGCATGGTTCACTGCCAGAATTAGGACATATTGTGGGCAGAGATGGCCCCAAGCCTTGCACAACCACTCTTCTTTACATTAGCTTCTTGCTTGGCCCAGAATTTGGGACTCAAAAAACAGAGTTTGTGAATGTTTAATATCATACATGTTTATGTAAGAAAATATTGGATGGTTAAGGTGGGGATGTAATGTATGTGAGAAAAGGCCAAGGGTGTTCCTTGAAGTACTTAGAGCAAAACATCTTTTTGGTGAAAATAATTAAAATATTTCTTCATTACAAACATAGTTTAATTTTCTTCACATGGTGATACCAACAATTATTGTTTTTGAATACCTGTCATTAACATAGCGGCATTAGATGACCAACTTTTTAAATCAAGAAAAAATATTGTCATTAAATTCCAGGAAATCTTTGACAGATGGTCACCACATGAAGAAAATTTAATATTAATACTATATTTAGTACCGCGTCTTACTACCCGTTCGGGTTATACGCTTATGTACTAATTACGCTAATGGATTGGGAATTGGGAAGATTGAATTAGAGGAAGTGAACCCGCATTAGCGTGGAGGGAGAGTGGAAAACCATTTAGGAAAAACCACCCCCAGTTCACCCAACCGAGATTCGAACCTCGATCTCCCCGTCCTCAGAGCAGTCGAGCTCTACACGACAAGCATGAAGAAAATTAAACTTCATGTTTATACTAGATCAATATTTTATTTATATCGACCAAAAAAAGGTTTTTCTATAAAAATCTCAAAACACTGACCTTTTCTTGCCTTCCTTACATCCCCACCTCAATATCCTGAAAGTTGTAGAAAATATTCTCTTATCTTACCTCTGTTTTGGTTAAACATACAATTCTTAATTCAAATACACTAGCCAAAGTGTGATATGTTTTAAGTCATCCTACGTAATTTCTCATTTTTACCAAAATTGCCTTGAGCTTAGTTAGTACACTTTGTTTGAATAACATTTAAACTTCCTCATAGTTTACAAATGAGCTGTAACCTTTAGTCATTTAATAGAGTATAAGGATAACATTTACTGTTTTTATTAGTTCTGTTCTAACTATTGATGGTTAAACATTAATAAAACTTTAATAATTTCCTTAATTTTGACATGGTGTATTTCCTGTTACCTGACCTTATCATTCCCTATCTTATGGACACAGCAATATAATGGCTTGTAATAAACAATCTGTTGTTTTTGTTTGTTGCAGATCTATCAGCATCTAAGATGGTACACGAATCCGGCCGAGCAGCGCTGGATAGTCCGGATACTGTTTATTGTGCCCATTTATGCTTTCTACTCGTGGGTCAGTCTGCTTTTCTTCAACAGCGAGAGCTACTATGTGTACTTCTTCACTGTGCGAGACTGCTATGAAGGTCAGTTAACACATTCTCTTGCATAGTTGCATTGGATCAGTCAGTTCTACTAAATTGTTCACTGTGCGAGACTGCTATGAAGGTCAGTTAACACATTCTCTTGCATAGTTGCATTGGATCAGTCAGTTCTACTAAATTGTTCACTGTGCGAGACTGCTATGAAGGTCAGTTAACACATTCTCTTGCATAGTTGCATTGGATCAGTCAGTTCTACTAAATTGTTCCTGTGTACAAACCCTGTAATCATCACAAGACAAAGCTAGGATAATCAAGTGTTGCAGATTATGGTGGACAGGACATGTAGTGTATATATGGAGAATCTAGAATCGTGTTCAAGGCACTGACTGGTAAACCCTCTGGGAAGAGATCATTGGGAAAACCTTGAGACAGTCTAGTGGTCAGAATTCATGGTTTCAAATTCAAAGTCCCTGGGATCGATCCCCCGCGCTTCCAAAATCTACCTCTGAAACAGGGTCAAACTCATCCTCATGACACCAAATGAGGAGTTACTTGAATGAATAAGTAGAGGCTCTGGTTTAGAAAACTGAGATTAATGACCGAAAGCACACACTGCTGACCAAATGACACCCTCTAGCCACAAATATTGACACTATCATTGCTAACAGCTACTGCTCGGTCGGTATAGCTTGCAAGTTCACACCATGGAGTTGTTTTTCTAGGGATAGGGTATAATGAGGTGGACTGGTTAGAACTAGCTCAAGGTAGGGAAAGGGTGCAATGAGGTGGACTGGTTAGAACTAGCTCAAGGTAGGGAAAGGGTGCAATGAGGTGGACTGGTTAGAACTAGCTCAAGATAGGGATAAAGTGTAAAGAGATAGCCTGGATAGAACTAGCTTGAGATAGGGATAGTATGTAATGAGATGGACTGGATAGAACAAGCTCAAGATAGGATAGATTGTAATGAGGTTGACCGGATGGAACTGGCTCAAGGTAGGGATGAGTAGCGTATTTTTGAAAGTGCAGCAATGAACTTCCGAGTTACTAGTAATGCCATAGAGTAGGTAAGTAAGTCGGTAAAGTCTTGTAGTGTTGATCCGCGGAAGCCCAAGGCAGTTTAATTTCCTTATAAATCCACCTTAATCCTGTGATTTTATACTATATAATATTAACCATTATTGCACTAAAATATCTAATAATATTTAAAATAGCCAATTATTATATTTACTATTTTTTAAAGTTAAATTTGTATTACTTATTAAGCCAGATCTACACTTGTATCAGATCTCTTCATCGTATCCTTGATGCCTACTTGAACAAGTCAGTTTTGCACAGGATCATATATCCTCGACGCGATCATGAGAGGGATACGAGTATCAGATCACTGTACCCTTCTTCTAGTCTGTATCAAAGGAAGCAACGAGGTGAGTATACGACAAGTCTAGACGGGCTCAGAACTAAACACTCGTGGGTCAGGTTATACTGATTCAGTTCTCTTATTACACCACTACAACACACAAACGAGGGAAACAGAACAAGTATCGTATCTGCCAGATCACAACGAGGATATGATACAAGTGTGGACCCGGCTTTAGACTCTAATATCTTATTACAAAGATATTACATTTCCAATATATATATATATATATATATATATATATATCTAATGTTTTCTTATGAGGTCTGTATGTTGGAGCTAGTGAGTTTATTGTTTAATTTGTTGTTTGTTGCAGCATTTGTGATTTACAATTTCTTGAGCTTATGCTACGAGTACCTGGGAGGAGAAGGGAACATTATGAGCGAGATTCGAGGAAAGCCCATCAGGTAGGTCTCCGAGAATGCAACATTATTTAAGTTTACATTTAGTTTGTCAAATTTGAGTTGCTTTTTTTTTTCATTATATTTGTTTATAATATTTGTATATCTTTTCAAATTACTTCCCATAAGTATTATGCAGGCAGCGTTGTTTTATTTAAATTTACAGCTACATCTTTATTATAATTTTATTATTTAAAATTGTAATTTGTTTTTACATTTTTACAAGACTTTATTGTAACACTGTTTACAAAAATATTTCAGAACTTTACATTGATAAAGTGTTATTTATTGTATATTAGCTGGTAAACCTTCTCTATACACAATACTTTGAACTCTTTCCTGTTGGTATATTAAAAAAAGAAGAAGATTGACACAACATAAATAATTAGTTGTTAAAAGGTTCAATCAAATTAAGGTGACAGAAACAGTTTAGAAAAAGAGCTGTTCATTTTTGATGTTTCTGGCCTAATTTGATCCGCTCTTTTGAATCCATCACATTAAATTTTTGTTTTATGTACTTTTCTAGGAAACTTTTTAAGACCTATAGAAATTCTGAAGTTTAGATTTCTAGGATGGTCAGAACTCAAAAGTGTTTGAATAACTCATTTGAACAGATAAATATAAAAAATTATATCAAATTAGGATGTTCTACATCCAGCCGCATCCTTTATATATTTTATTATTTTACAATGTGAAGATAACCATGACAATCCCAAATCATGTATGTCAACCAATGATTTTTAAAAATAATCTTTGAAATGAAACATTAATCAGCCCATAAACTGAGTGCACAATGAATGTAATTTATAGGAAAGTCAATACTTGCCTAGGAGCAATGTATGAGAAAATAAATTATAAAAATTGTTACAAAACATTTTATAAGATAAAGTAACAGGATTTAACAAAGAGCATAAATGAAATAATCAGCTGTTTGAAACACAATTACTGCAATTACCTGCCCAATTTCAATTTTCAACTAAAAAAAAGTTTTTTGTAATAGTTTGTGTTAGCCCCTTATTTCTTGATCCATTTTTAAAATTTAAAATTTTTCACATCATTTTTATATAATTCCATATAATTAAAGTATCCATTTTTTTACTACACCTAGAAGTTTTTTGTATTAATTCTTTTAAATTGTAGCCATCCCTAGCCCCCTATTTTCTAAATCTTAGCTATGAAATTAAAAACTTTCATACTTTTCTAGTTATCTGGAAAAGCCCATATACATTTTTGACAAATTTCATTTATATACCACATGGAAAATCACTTTTTTTTTTAAGATTTGGAAATTTACATTCCATTCCTTACTCCAATTCTTGTTTTGAAATTATAAATGTTCTGGCCCTTAGAGTTATGTAAGTTTGTCCTTATACATGTATGTAAATATTTTTATACTATGCAGGAGGGGTTTTATTCTATTAGCTTGGAAGTTATTTTACTGCAGATGATGTGGAGATCAGGGTTTGAATCTTAATGGGGTGTCCTATCCTAAGTTGTTTTTTTTCTAAATGGTCTTCTACGCTCCCTCCATGAAAATACTGGCACAGTTCCTCTATAGTCTAGTCTTCCTCATAACTGACACATTAGCGTAGTTGTTACTTAAGCATATTGCTCAAACAGGTAGTTAGAAGCAGTGCTAGAAAACAAACAAAAAATACTTCATAGTCTATATGGATACCAGGTATTTAATTTCAAAATATTAGTAATTGATGAATGTAGAAGTTCCTTGAGTGACATTTCATCCTCTGCTGCAAAAGTCACAGAGTAGCTAAACCAGGGTGCTGGAAGCAGTTCTGAATAGCAGCCGCCATTGCCACACTCCTTCATGTCTTGTCGGTAAAAGGTATACATCAAAGTATTCTGTCTGTCTTGACTTGCTGCAGGCAACCGCAGTATAGAGTTTGAATCCGTAAGGCATTGGCTGTCTGCTCTCGGCATTTCATCTCCTTCCCATTCCATAAGTTTAGTTGCTCTTTATGCTACCAAATTAAAAACTATAGCAGAGAAGCAGTTTTTCCAGTCTTAAGTTCAAACACCAATAAAGGTTTTCTTTCATAGAGTTACAATGTTAGAATTACATTTTTCTTTGGACATTTTGTTTTTTAGATTCACTTAATATTCATTATAAACTAAATGTTTAACATATAGTCCTACTGAAATATATGTGAATTAGAAAATATTATTTAGGTTAATTAATAATAATATTTAGCACCGCGTCTTACTACCCGTTCGGGTTATACTCTTTAAGTACTAATTCTAATGGATTAGGAATTGGGAAGGTTTAATTAGAGGAAGTGAACCCGCATTTGCGTGGAGGGAGAGTGGAAAACCATATAGGAACCCCCCTCCCCCCCAGTTCACCCGACCGAGATTCAAACCTCGATCTCCCCGTCCTCAGCAGTCGAGCTCAACACGACAAGCGTGTTAGCCAACTACGCCACCGAGGCGGGTTTTAAGTTAATTGTAGCCGGATGTTCACTACATCAGAGTCCAATAAATCCATAGTTGAGTAATTAATGTATATAACAGTATAAGACAGGGGTGCACCCACGGAGGGAGCTTTGAGGGCTGAAACCCTCCTCCTCGCAAGCTGAAGGTCCTCCCTCAGAAAATTAAGAATATTACAAAAACTATGATTATAATTATTTTCACAGAAGAGAATAAAGATATTGATGTCACTGTAACAAACTAGAAATGGTTTAAGTCTTTAATCTTTGTACCTAGAGTTTTGAAGTGGGTACAGTAATTGTTACTATTATCTTAGAGCAAATATGTAAACATTATTGTATCAGGAAGAGGGAAAGGGGCAAATCTTGGTTGTGAAGAAGAATGTGTAAACACATACCTGTTAACCAGGGGCGTCCACAGTTAAAGAGGGTAGGTCGAGGACCCAATTTTGGTACAAATTAGCTTAAATATTACCATTTGCGATCTTTGAAGTCAACATTCTTTTGGCGGGGGAAATCCCTGAACCCCCACTTTTTAGGGGGCATCGCTCATTCTCCCATCTTTCTTATCCTCCTACTTCAAATCATATTTTCAAATGTTACAGTAATTGAAATATATAATGGTGCAATTATGAAAATTATTATGTAAAAAGCACCCCCTCACCCACCCCTACTCAAAGTCCTGGGTGCACTCCTGGCAGAAGAAAATAACAAATAAGGGTAGCACACTTTTGGGTTTATTTGACTTTGCAGGCAGATTCCAAGCTTAGGCTAAGGTTTGCCTTATTTTGTTAATACAAAACAACCAACACCAAATATAATTTCTTTTTGGCTTTAATATTGAATGTATTCTGTAATTACTATTTGGATTGCGGATGATTTGGCGATTAAGTAAGATGGAAAAAATAGTTCTACATTCAAAAGGAAAATACAAGATTGATCCCGTGGCTTAAGACGGAATATTTGATATATATATATATATATATCAGTTTATTTTATTTTAATAGAGAATATACAGCCTATGTGTTAACCGAACGTCTAAGTTATATCCATGTGAGATTTAATCATAATCGGTTCAGTGATTTTTGCATCAAAGAGTAACATACAGAGACTAACACATTTTTATAAATATATATAATAGACTTATTTTTTTACACTCAGAATTTGGTATTTCTTAAAACTGTACTATCAGTATTGGTACCAACTATCAGAATTGGCCGATGAATATCACATGACATGGTACATGAATATACGAAAGTAGTTTTAGTAACCTTCAACCTTCCTGCTATGTTTTTAGTTCTTATTTAAGTTAAAATGGTTATTTATGTTCAAAGCCTTCCCCTAAAATATTTCAAAGGTGTTTTTTTGTGCAACTAAAAATGATATAGTTTAGTTATTTATAAGTTCATCTAACTGGTATGAAGACTAGAATGTAAAACTTGTACAATCTTTTTAAACACATTCTTAGGAATCCTCTTTTGACAACCCTTTGTACGGTAACATGATTTATAAAAAGGTTCTCACTAAAAATCTGCCTAACTAATGGTGGCTGGTGGTTATGATGGTTAGTTCTATTCTTGTTGTTGTGTTGGACAACTTTACAAACATCACTACCCACTATTGGCATGGGCAAGGTCCGTTAAACAATCATTTTTAATATATGTATACCTTGCTTTTAATAACCTGTTGCCAAACCTCATTTGTTTGTACATCCCACTTTTAGGGCCTTATCTGAATGTTAACATTTATAAATCTTTTTTTGCATATATTCATACGTCAAGTCATATAGTATGCAGTTGTCACTTTTGAGAGATATTGTAAATATCTATAAAATTACACCAATAAATAGTAAAATGCTATTCATTTTAGCAGAAAAAACTGTTTTTGTTTTTCTAAAAGATCCTTCTGGTGAAAATTGTACTGCCCGATACATATTTCTGGTGTTATTTGACCTTGTCCTGATCTTTCTTGTGTTGTTCAGGTCTAACTGCATGTACGGGACCTGTTGCCTGGTGGGGAGGACCTACACTATCGGCTTCCTGAGGTTCTGTAAGCAGGTCACCCTTCAATTCTGTTTGGTGAAGCCTGTCATGGCGTTTGTAATCATCTTCTTACAGGCGTTTGGTCACTATCATGATGGAGACTGGAGGTACGTGCGCTTCTTTATCACATACACTTGAAACACTTTCAACAAACTCACACACAACTGGCCAAATTTAGAACCTTTTGGTACAACTTATTGAAATAATTAAATGCCCCAATATTAAAGTTAAACACCAGAAATAAAAGTCTATAGAGCTTAACTGTTTTAATTGTCGGGTAACCTGGATTTTGAGAGCAATATTTCACCATAATTAAAACCCATGGAAAACTTGTGTCAACAAATTTAAATATTTCCTGAAGGTGTGGCAATCTAGAATTTTTTCTTTAACTAAAAAAGTCAGGAAAATATTTTATGGTTCATTAAGTCTTATCAAATCTCAAGCGAGAACTATTGATATTCATTTATGAGCAAACATGAGGGCAGCTTGGGCATTTTAGTTATGGGAAAATATACTTTCCCGTGTACAGCCTGAGTACTTTGTGTAATGTGTTAAGAAAGAGCATCTGAATCCACTTAAAACTACTGAAGAAAATAAACCTGAATCTGTTGTTTAAACTAACACTAATAATAATAATGGTTTAATGCTTTCTGTTTTGAATCCATGGAGGAGCAAACCTTCTAAATGCACACAATTGACATTTTTTATATTATCTATGAGCCAAAATTGTATAGACATTGCCAAATGTTGATATTAATTATAAGGTTTTAATGATTCAACCATATTGATTTAATTGAACAAATATTTTTTGTTTAAAACTTGTTATGATCTTGGAAAAATAAAGAAAATCATTATTAATTTGAATATTTAATGGTTCATTCTTGATAATATTTATAAAAATAAAATAAAATAAACAGGCTTAATTTTTATGAAACTATTTTTCAACAAAACTATTTAAACAAACAAATATATTAGGTGGTACCTTGAATTTTCTTAAATATATAATTTATTTATTTTATTGGTAGGGAACTAATAGTAATAAAAAATTTACTACATTTCCCTTTTTCATATTACCACTTAAGTGTCTTATGCATTAGTATACACAGTTTTAGTTTAACAATATTAGTAGAAGAGAATTATTTTTATTTTTGTAAATATTGAAGAACTACCAAGTTTGAAGTAAAAGGTAATTAAGATTATTTGTTTTCATACCGCCCCACCATATTTTTGTTTAAGCTACTGCTTGTTGTAGTTTTTAAGTGTAAATTAGGTTTATTTCTTTTTATTTATATATAGATTATAACTAAAATATATACATTTAAATCCAACACATAAACTATATATTTATTTTTTCCTATTTTGAAGGTGTACTACTTACACAAAGATAACTTTATGGGCCCTACTTGGAATCATTTCTAGTGCAGCTCTTTATATAGCTACTAGGTTCTCAGACCTCTCTTCTCATGTTATTGCTAAAACACTCTTCAAAAATAAATTATTACGGTTTGCTATGACTTTTTTTTTATCTAAACATTTTTAAATATCACCTTCAATAACTTAATCAACTTCATCAACTGTTTCCAGCCTCTGGCCGGTTCAGTTCATTAACATACCTTCATCATCTTCTATACATCCACCACTCTTCTCCTCTCCCTTGAACACTTTCTTTTATCTGCTCCTTCCATCTCTTTCTTCTAACTTTCTTCTATACATCCACCACTCTTCTCCTCTCCCTTGAACACTTTCTTTTATCTGCTTCTTCCATCTCTTCTAACTTTCTTCTCTAGATTACTGATCTTAAAAGTTCATCATCTACTACAGGGTTTCCATGCACCTGTAAAACCGGGAAAAACCTGAAAAAACAGAGAATTTCACAAAAATAGACTTAAAACTACTGCACGCAGATTCTGACACACGTGTTATTCCCCTCCTTGAAACAATGGTTTGTTTATGACTACATCCCCTTAAGGGTGCTACATAGGAGGTCGTTGCAGACATTTAGAAATACAGCACTATCCAGGAAGTTGTTTGACATTTTTCATTATCGTTTTCAACAAAAATATTTTTAAGGTTTTGACTCTAGAATCCATAATTTTGTCATAGCCTCTTATCTTGAATATCCTTAGGAATTTTAGGGTTTTGAAAATAAAAGATTAATAACAAAGTCACATTCCAGGAGGCCACATTTCCTTCCAAAATTATTAAATTCAATTGCAGTTATCATTATAATTATCGCATCAAATAGTGTACAGATAATTAACAATAATAAGTATTCTCTTAGTGATAAAATTCCATTCCAGATTACTAAAATCCATAACTTTATGTAAGTTAATATTTACGTTATTTGAGTAATGTGCTGCAGTACAGTAGAATACGCCACCATTGTGCTACCGCTGTTGGTCTACTGACAACTAACAGTGCAAAGAGGAGTTTACTTTTGTTAACTCAATTTGATTGTTCGCAATTAATAAAGTACATTAATTTAATGGGTTGATCAATATTCCATAAAACATTATAAATTATTAAGTATCATAAGTACCGAATACATATCAATACATTATAACGGCTTAGTGCTAAAACTGAAAAAATGCCCTACTTGGAGGTTTTTTGCTCCGGGCCTCACATTTTCTTAAAACGGCCCTGGTATACACATTGCTATTGCTAAAATGCCTTTTTTTTATTCTGAGAATTTAATTAATCTACCTGAAAATTAAGTCCATACAAAGGCCAGGGCCTACAAGTTAGATTCATTTAGAAAACCCATCATAAAGGCCTGAACCAAATACACCTGCCTGCTATCAAGTAGCCTATTTTAATGTTTACTACCAAGTGTAATTGATTCTCAGGCTTTCTCTTATACACATCAGTTATTATTAGCATCCCCATCTCAGAAGCCACAACTGAAAGACACATGATTATTCAAACCGGCCACTTATGTTTTAAATACATTTCATTTTTGTGTATTATCTAGAATTGACCAATTTTAATATCGATAGCCAGTTAAAAAACCCACAAGTAAACTACTTATCCTTTTCAGGCATTTTTAAAGTTAGAATATGTGGTATTACATCAAAGTTGGGTAGGCCTTTTTTGTGCAAGGATGAACAGCTTTAAACTACTTTTTATCTTACTCGATGCTATTACATACTAATATAATCAAAATGTTTGTAACCAAAATATACTTTGGTTTGAAAATTGAAAAATGACACATGGACATAGGAATTTAAACTGAGACCCTGATCTATACAGAGTTTGTCTCATACTCAGGGTCATTCTTCTCTCACTCGACAAATCCTGCTTAGCTCAATGGTAGAGCATTGGCGCGCTAATTCAAGGGTCCCAGGCTCGACTCCTATGCCTAAGTAAATTTATGAATATGATACTTGATAACCTAAACATAATTTTCATCTTTAAAGCTTCATTATTCTTATACGGGTAATTGTGCAAGCGTTAGCTTTCTTCCATAACATATAATTTTTTGTTTAATTTGCTCAATATTGTTATAAAATGTATGTTTTCAGCCCTGATGGCGGGTACTTGTACGTTACCATCATCTATAACATCTCGGTGAGCTTGGCTCTGTATGGTCTGTTCCTGTTCTACTTCGCCACTCGGGACTTACTGACACCCTTTGAGCCAGTGCTCAAGTTCTGCACTGTCAAGTCTGTCATCTTCCTGTCATTCTGGCAAGGTCAGTTTCACCCTCTGGCTGACATCTAAGTCAGGAAATATAGTCTATAAACAACTTTTTGTATAGTCAAAGAAGTAAAGAAAACATGACATCAGGAATCTCAATTAATGAATATAAACAAAATCATTTTAAGGAGAAGAGAAATTAAGAAGGACACACACATGTTTCCATTTTTACCACTAGACATTTGTTTTCAAATAAAAATGTTAAAAACATAAGTATGCACGGGACCAGCTCAAGTAACCGAGACATTGCTACTACGACAAGAAATAACATCTATTGGAAAGATTAAAGTATAAGAACAGTAAATAAATAGCCCCAGGAACAGGGGTTATGTATTTGCACTCTTTTTTTTCTATAACTTAATTCTAAATACAATTTGATCTATAGCGAGTATTTTTAAATTTGTTTTGAGGGTAGCCCTAGTATTTAATTAGAATACATTTACTCCATGAATGAATTATGAAGGAAATGGCTAAACAATTAGTTGCATACAAAAGCAGACAAAATTAAGCTTAAAACCGCCCAACATTGCACCCTCTACAAACTAAACAGTCTCCTATAAACAGGAATCTCAAATTCTCAAATCATTTATTCAAACACCATACATCTTCTATGAAACCTCAAACCCATCACTAATTTACACATTACCACCAACTCATCATCATCATATATTCTAGTACTAGGCTTTTATTTATCTTGTCCTACAGCTTTGAACAGTTTATCTGCCAGTTATAATGCTAGACTCAACGTGTAAGACTTATGACAGAAACAATAAAAATAAGAATGAATAGTTATCACGAAAGCACCAAATTCCATCAGTTATAAGATAATGGTATTTCCAATATTATTATATAACTCTATAAGGAAAACCTCTTTTCGCTTTATGAGGTAATTGTATTATATATGGAAGAAGGTATAGGAAAGGTGGATAGAAACATATAAAAGGGGGACGAACACAATATGGCCTATACAATGAAAAGAAGAACACAGTTCACACTTTACACTGCTGCCAATGGACAAAGAGGTAATGGATGTCTCTTAAAGAAAATTGATCGTCACCGCCCAATCCCCCGACCTAGGTTTCATTCTATCGGAACTCATCAGGGAGGAGTGTGTAACGCGCAACGCAACTTCCTAAAAGAGAAAACCAAAAAACAAAAAAGGAGAAAAAAAAGGAAAATGGTAAAGAATAATAATAAATAATAGAACACATAGATAGGAACAAATAAAAGGTATAACAAAAAGGACAAAACAGGAAAAGGACATGGATGCGAATATATAATGATATGACTCTATAAGGAAAACCTCTTTTCGCTTTATGAGGCAATTGTATTATATTTGGAAGAAGGTACAGGAAAGGTGGATAGAAACATATAAAAGGGGGACAAACACAATATGGCCTTTACAATGAAAAGAAGAACACAGTTCACACTTTACACTGCTGCCAATGGACAAAGAGGTAATGGATGTCTCTTAAAGAAAATTGATCGTCACCGCCCAATCCCCCGACCTAGGTTTCATTCTATCGGAACTCATCAGGGAGGAGTGTGAAACGTGCAACGCAACTTCCTAAAATGCTCTTGTTTAGGATGTTTAGGAAGTTGCGCGTTTCATTGTATAGGCCATATTGTATTCGTCCCCCTTTTATATGTTTCTATCCACCTTTCCTATACCTTCTTCCATATATAATACAATATTATTATATGGGACAGAAAACTGGGTATTAACCAAGCAACTAAAAATATTAATAAAAGCAGTTAAAATGAAATCGTTAAGACCACAAACTGGATATAGTTTATCAGATCATAAAAGAAATGAGGACGTCAGGTCAGAGCTGAAAGTACAAAGTTTACTTAAAACAATTAATTCAAACTAACACCACTGGCATAAATAATCATCTATTAATAATAGGACCAAACCATGACCGAGGCAGCCCAGAATCAGCTGGAAGAGAGATAAGAGTATAGAAACTCTCTACTTAAATTTTATTAAATCAAGCCCTAATCCTAATCCCTAAATAGTTTTTACTCTACTGTAGTTCTTTATCACCGGCTTTTCTACAGATCTGTATATATCTTTGTGCTGTTATATCTGCAATTCAGCTCAACCAAGAACAAAGAAATAAAACATAAATTTTAAAAATACACTCAGTAGGTAGGCTATGCTTATAACCCATATTGTTGGATTGTTTAATTATTACTACTGTTTGTGTCAGGTGTGTTGCTGGCTGTATTGGAGAAAGCAGAGGTGATTGATCCGATATATGATGCTAAAGGACAACCAACCAGTGCTGGTACAGTGTCTGCAGGCTACCAGAACTTCCTCATCTGCATTGAGATGTTCTTTGCTGCCATTTCTTTGCGCTATGCCTTTCCCTACCAGGTGTATGCCCAGGGCTGCATTACAGACTCTCATGGTCGCAGTGTCACCATGCAGAGCATCTCTAGCAGTCTCAAGGTCAGTGGACATCATGTGTGATGGAAACAAAATTGAAAAGAAGAACAAAGGTCATATTTCTCCTCTCTTTTTTAGCACTGCATCTTACTACCCATTCAGGTTATATTTATAGGAAGTGTACCTGCATTTGTATTGAGGGATAGTATAAAACCATTTTGGGAAAAAACTTCAGTACTCCTGATCGAGATTTGAACCTTTATCTCCCTGTCATCAGCAGTCTAGTCTACTGTTATAGTAGTGCATTAGACCATGCGACCACCAGAGCGGGTTTCACACTGTTGTCACTGGACAGACACATATTAATAGCCTATTAAAGAAACTTGATTATTAGTGCTCAATCCCTCACCTTAAACAATATTTTGAATACTTTTTATTTGTTATATTTAACAGCAAATTCTTGATAACTAGTGAATATATTTGTGTGTGTGTGTGTGTGCGCGCATTAGTGTATGGTTGTAATCACTATATGGGTATTGCCATCTTTAGTGAATATATTATTTGCTTTAGTGTAAATACAATACTGTCTAAAATATTAAACTTTGGTACCTCACTAGAAGCAATCCTGAGCTGATTCATCTTTATTGACCTTTGCATAAACATGTCGACAATTTGGTTAGTCGGTGACCTGGTGGTCTAGGGGTAGGGTGTCGGACTTCTGTGCTGGGGGTCCGGGATTCAATCCTCGGTCCCGGCACAGATTTATCTGATTACCAAACCCTTCCTTCACCTCTGACAAGACATCTTGTGAATGTGGGGAATGCCAGGCCTCCACCGTGGTTCGGATTCCACGCTAAACTGTAGGTCCTCCATTTCATCTCACAATAACTCTACCATTACACATTAGCGTGTGTATAACCCTAACGGGTAGTAAGACACGGTGCTAATAATAATAATAATAATAATAATAATAATAATAATTTGGTTAGAATTAGAAATTGTCTATACCTTTATACAGTAGGAGAAGTGGTAAGTGACAGCTATCACAAGGTTCTGATTGTAAACATTAGCTGAAAGTTAATGTAAACCTATTTAGAAATAATTATTGATAATATACAGTAGGCCCACGGCTTCTTTGGTGCTGACTGACAGCTCACAGCTGACTTCTGACAGTCAACATTTAGGTGTATATCTAAATTTTGACTGTTAGAAGTGACTACTAAGCTACTAAACACATGTTCTTGCAGATCATATGGTTCGGCGTAGAGATACATAATTTGGTCTGGTAACTCTTCAAAGCTGTCAGTCAGCACCAAAGAAGCCATGGGGATACTGTAGTATTACTAATAAAATAATAGTTATTTACAAATATGTTAACACTCGTGACTTCCATACAATGTTTGCAATAAAGTACCGCCTGCAAGCTGTCACCACATCTCCTGCCTAGAAATAGATTATTTGTAAACTCTCAGTTTATATTTATCAATAAAGTGAGTAATTTCCCAACTTGTTTCAGGAAACAATGAATCCTAAAGACATAATGACAGATGCTATCCACAACTTCCATCCTCAGTACCAGCAATACACTCAGTATAGCTCAGGTAAGTCGACACCTGCGTCTCAATGATAGTTACTCTCTCTTCATTATAACTGATATTACTCGTTAGTGCATTTGGTGCCATGCTATAATACTTGCTGTAACCTTCATCATAAAAAGTTTATATTGGTTATAAATTTGATCTAATACTATTAACTAAACTCATCATCAGCAACAATTGTTTATAGCCTGTGGCTGGGTGAATTTAATAAAATGCCTCCATCTTTTTTATACAATTCTTCTCTTCATACTTGAACACTTTCTGTTATCTACTCCTCCCATCTCTTTCTTTGGCATCTCTTTTTCCATCATTACATGCCCATTCAATCTGTCTTGCTTCCTCTGCTATTTCATGTACTCCATTTATCCCAACTCTTTCCTGGATAACATAATTCCTAATCTTATTTCTCCTCGTGACAGCTAACATGCTCCTCATAAACTTCATTCACATGGCCTCCACTTTCCTAGTCTCTCTTACATTCACTGTCCATGTTTCTGCCTCATGTGTGACAAAGGGTACAAAGTACGCCCTGTACAACACTTCCTTACACTTGAAGGGCACTTCCCTTCTCCATAGCAGGTCTCTTGCACACCTGTAGACGAATTCTGCTGTCCTCTTCTCGTTAGAGAACTGAACTATATATTTTAAAATAGCAGATACTAATTGATTGAAAATTAGCTACTAATATAAATAAAGATATGAAAGATTAAAACAGTTTTTAAAATAATTTTAAGCCTTATGCATTAAAAAAGCTTTTACCTTTTATTAAATTAACAATCACAGTATTTTATAAATCATAAAAAATTTAAACTTTTTCATATTTGTTGAGAATATTATGGCAGTTATATTCCTATAGCAGGCCTATAACTATGATTTATATTACATAGAAGTAAGTATGTTTAAAAATGAGGCAACCCATTGGCTAAATAATTTGTAGGGGAAATGGATAAAAAAAATAAAGAAAAAGAAAAAATAAACTAATAGATGTAACTTTAGTGAAGAAAGCCCACCTAGGGAAAGAAGAAAAACGTGGGAAGAATACAATGCACAAAGGTGACATCTTCTTCTGTATTTTATAGCAGAAGTATTCACACACACATTTAAACAATAATTTTAACATAATTGAGTAATATTCCGGCATTGTTGCCTTTATCAAATACACACACGCTGCCGAAATATTACACAATTTGTGTTAAAGTTAGCGTTTAAAAGTGTGTGGTACTACTTCTACTATAGAAGACAGAAGAAAGGAAGAAGATTTCACCTTTGTGCATTGGACTCTTCCCACATTTAGGTGGGCTTTCTTTAGTAAAGTTACACCTATTAATATGTTTTTCCTTTTTATTTTTATCAATTTCTATAGAAGTAAGTATAATAGACTTCAAACAACTATATATTTATTACTGTAAGCAGCGAATACTCTCATGAATGTGGGTATGATCAAGGCTAGTAACCTGGTATACTCTAAACTAATTACTAAAAGAAACTATACAATATTAGTCTTGGATGACCAAAGTTGAGGTTAAAACTGTTGGCAAGCTAGCGAGAACGTGGCCTATTAGAACATGGAATAAGAGAGGAGTGTGTGGTAAAGAGCATGAACTGATAGAGGAAATGATTGGATCAAAAATTGATATGTGTGTATGCGAAACCAAGTGGAAAGGGAAATATGTTTTAATGATGATTGACGGTAGTCTGGCATTGTTGTCAGGTGTGGATGAATGGGTAAGGGGAAGTCAAAGAGTAGGTTTAATCCCAAGTCCAACAGCTAAACTGTTTGTATGAAGGTAAGAGTTGGTATCATCTAGACCTCTATGGGTATGTATGAAAATAGGTATTCATATAAATATGTTGGTTGCTAGTTACACTCCGATAGAGGGTGGAGATGGGAATGTGAGGATGGAATTTTGGAATGACTCCAATGAAGTCTTGAATGCATGTGAACTGAGTGAAAGAATGATCTTTCTAGGAGAGATGAACGTATGGGTGGGTACGCAGAGAGAGAATTCACAAGAGTGTTAAGAAGGTATAGTGATAGCAGGGTAAACAAGGATGGTAATAAGTTAGTGAGTCTATATTTAGAAAAAGGTTTATCTGTGTCAAAACACATGGTTCAAGCACAAAGATATTCACTTATATACATGGCAAAGGGGCGATTTGAGAAATATTTTATGGTGTATGATGAGAGACTTAGAAGGTTAGTAAAGAACACTAGGGCTGTTCATGGAGCTGAATGTGGAACATATCTCTCTCTTACTAGTGATCTCAGTAGTTAAATTAGCTTGGAATTTTGTGAGGAAGCAACGCAAGAGTATTAAGCAAGTAAGAGTAAAAGTGGAAAAGTTTAATTATTGCTGAGCGAAAAATTAACTGTACAAGAACTTGAATGGAATGTTGAAATAAATTCTAATGATATAGAAAGTGCTTGGAACGGAATAAAAGAGGCTGTAGATGAATGTGTAACAAATGGGTCTGGATCTTTTATGATGTGAAACGTAAAAAAGAGATGCTTGGTGGGATGAAAATGTGAAAGAAGCTGTGGGAGAAAAGAAAGAAGCATATAAATAAATGATTGCTGAGAAGAGTAAAACTGAATGTAAAAGGTTGTGGAACATATACAAAGAGAAAAAGATGAATGCAAAGAAAGTAGTAAAGGGAAGTAAAGAGCAGATGAGATAAAAAGAAATCAAAATGATTTTGGAAAATATAAAAAAGCTGTTCTGAAAGTGGGTAAAGAGAACAAAACAAGGATTACAAGGAATTACTATGGAATTCAGAATGAAATTGATGAGATGATTTGGAGTGAAAGCACTACAATATAGTGATGGAGTATTTTGAGCAGTTGTATGGTGAAAACGTAGAGAAAGTAACAGAAAATAGGGAAAATGTTAGGATATGTGAAATAATTAACGAAGTTGAGGTGTTAAATATTATGAAATTGTTAAAGAATGGCGAATGTGCGGGTGTAGATCGGATCACAAGTGAAATTCTTAAGTATGGGGCCATGGTATTACTTGCCAGATTGTGTGTGCTGGGATGTCAAACGTTCCTAATGACTGGTATAATGCTACTCCTTTGTACAAAGGCAAAGGCATTAAGAGGGAATGTAAGAATTATAGGGCAATTAATTTGTTGAGTATTCCTGGCAAAATTTTTGAGAGATTTTAAATTGAGAAGGTGCCTGAAAAAACTGCAGACAAGTTTCGGAGTGTGCTGAATGGTTTCATGCCAGGTAGAGGTTGCATGGACCAAATATTTGCATGGCAATAAGAAAGAAAGTTTATTATGCATTAGTTCATCTGGAGAAAGCGTACAATCGGGTGAATGGGAGTAGGTTATGAAATGTTCTTAAAGAGTATGATGTGGATGCATGGTCAGTAAATGCAATTAAGGTGGTATCTGAAGGAAGTAAAATGTGCATTAGTGTGAATGGCACTTTGAGAGAATGGTTGAACATTGAACAAGAGTGTTAGACAAGGTTATGTAATGTCTCCATGGTTGTTTAGTGTATTCATGGATAAGTGCATGAAGGATGTTTGTGAGGAAACAAATGGACAATGTGAATGTGAGAGTGCTGTTATATTCAGATGATACCATATTAATGACGGAGAATTAAAGTGACGTGTAGAGTGGATTTAATCATTTGAATGTGACGACAGGAATAATTAATCTTTGGATAAATGTCTCCAAAACTAAGGTGATAGTTTTTTATAAGGATGAATCAGGAAATGATTGTCGGCTTAGTATAAATGGAAACTGTTAGAACAAGTGAATGATTTTGTGTATCTGGGCAGAATGATAGACTATGTCATACATGGTTAAATGTTGTAGACGAATGTGTGAAAAAAAAACATAAAGACTTTTAAGTATAAAAGAGCATATATTACTGAGTCTATGGATGGCTTACTTTTTAAGGGAGCGGCATGATTAGGTATGTATATATTTAATATTGGCATCATAAGTGTATATAAACTCAAACATATATATTTAAATAATTGTAATGTGGATAAGTTAGTATTGATCCTCATCGGTGGTCACATGATCTAACATGTCATTCTTAGACTGGATTGCTGGTGACGGAAAGACTTGGATTAAAATCCCGGCCTGTTGTACTTAAGGTGGTTTTTCCTGAATGGTTTACCATTCTTCTTTCATACTTATGCACAACAAAAATATGAACGAAAAAAAAGTAGTGATCAAAATCTGTTCAAATAGAATGAAATTGCTTTCTTTTTACTTTATCACACCACTCATGTATAGAAAGTATTGTGACTTTCTAAAAAATTGAACTGAAGATTTTGATGGATGTCAACTAAAACTAGGTGTGTAGGGTTTTCAATAGAGTTAGAAAGTCTGTGCGGTAGGTACACCATAAAAGTGGCACTATACCACCAAATAAATTTACACTAAAATTTGTAGATGTTCAATAGTTAGTCACCATCCATGTGTCAGACTTATTGGTGAATTTGTGATGTTTTCTGTATTGTACAGGACTCAATAGATATTACATAAAATGATAAAATCCCAAACAAAACATAAACTTGTTACAGGGTTTCCAAATGTTTATATTATATTTCTATAATTGGATCAAAGCAGGTGAAAGCTCATTTTCTAATCTTAAGTAAATGCAGAACTGTATCAACTATGAACCATGATTAGTTATTTATTGTATTTAGCTCTTATGTACATTGAGAGCGATATAAACTTTGAGGACGTTCTCAAATACTTTGTTGCTACAAGAAGCCGAAAAAATAAAGTTTCTCTAGAAATATTATTAGTAGCCTAGATTGTGAATTTTTTAAAACATATATTTGAAGTTGTAATTGTATATGTATTATCTCTCAAATGTTTTTATTTTCATATTTCAAAAAAGATTTTCTAGTTAAAATTAAGTAATTCATTCCTAGGCCCTAAAAATGTGTCGGTTCTAGGTACTGTGCCGACTTTGTCTAGGGGGAAATCCGGCTTTGTTTTTATATACACCCCGTTTACCCTGAGAGGTAGCAAGCAAGCTTACTTTGCACATTTTCACTATGGCATAGATTGTAATATAGGGCCATAGTGTAGTCCGTTAGGACCTTTCAGGGTAAACGGAGTGTACGTAGATAAAAATAAACACATTTAAACCATCACGCAGGTTACATTATTATAATGAAAACAATGAAACATATGTTTACTGTAAAATACCTACTAGCTTTTTTTTTATTCCCGCATGTTTGATATTATTTTATTTCACCACTTGTGCTGCATGTTGTGATTATTGTTTTGTTTGACATTTTTCAAAGTTTGATGCTTGTTTTGCTTGCTCACATTCAAAAAAACATTATTTTTTTTCTTTGCTTTTATTTCAGAGCTCAATACACATCAACCCTATGAGAAGCTTTGAGCACAGTGCTATTGAGAACATGTTTTCATTTTATTTACCTCATTTGAAGTGGAAGAAAGCATGTCGGTTACTTGCATGAACAAAGTGTGTGATAGCATGTGAACAAAGAATTGTGAAGAGATTAAAATGTCCGCAACAATGTATAGTGACAAGTAATTTCTATTTGCTCAAAGCAATTCTTGTCAAGTTTATCTAAATATTAACAATTCACATACTCTTTTTATAAACTGTCTTTTTCAATTTGGTCCCCATATTCAAATTATTTCTTTCGGAGTGTGGTTTATCTTGATCAATTTTTAACAAAATACCATGAGTTGAGTTTAATTTTAACTCTTGGGCTTTGCCTTGATACCGGTCCGGAAGAAGATTACAAAAAAAAGATATGTACATAAAAGTTGAAGGTGTGGATAAATTTTTTGTAAAGTTATAACACGGCAAAACTGAGCCGTTTGCATATTTTTTTTGTTGGTTAACCTGTCAGAATGTGAACTCTTGTTTACACATAATATGTTGAAGCAGAGGTGGTTCTTCAATCAATATGAACCTTTTCATGCACGAGAAAAGACATCGTAAATGTAATTGAACTGTTTTTGACTCTTCCTATTGGTCCTTAAAATGGAAAGGAAAGAGGGTTAATCCCTCCATATTTCTTAGCCCATTTAATAAAACAAAACCCCCCCCTCAGTGGCGTAGTTGGCTAACGCGCTGGTTTTGTGTTAATCTATACTTTCGAGGACAGGGAGATCGAGATTTTAATCTCTTGTCAGGTGAACTGGGGGTGGATTTTATTAAATGGCTTTCCACTCTTCCTCGTAAATGCGGGTTCACTTCCTCTAAATTCAACCTTATCAATTCTTAACCAATTAGCATAATTAGTACTTAAGTGTATAGTCTGAACGGCTAGTAAGACACGGTGCTAAAAAAAAAGAGTGTCGTATAAGCATGTAAAATTTTACCACATGCCCAGATTTGATCGTCTATTAATAATTGCCATGGATCTCTCCGAAACAATTTCCTGTAACTTGAATGAGTTAATTTAAATGCTGTTTGATTCCGACATCTTGATGGTCTCAGTTACTGACAGTGGTCACTTGTGTTTTGATAAGCAGCTGCTCTGCATGCACCCTTGCCTGAAGCTACTGCTCCTAGTTGACTGTAATCACTGCTCCCATACCTCCCTGTTTCTATTTTACCCTCCAATCTACCTGCATTATACTCTCTGTATTAGAGGGTATCACTTAGTCAACCATCTCTGAGTGGTTTATATATGGGGGAGGTGACCTATCGCAAACCAATAACCTATTTCTATTTTAATTCATTTTTAGGGCAAGCGTAAAACCAAATAAAGCGCCTATAATATATTTTTTTAATTGATTAATTATGGTTTTGAACATTCACAACTCATTTCATAGTTATGGGAAATTTCTAATCTTTATTGAAATAAATGTATATAAATAACTTGTCCTTATCTTCACAAGTAAACTCATGATTCCATTTTCCAGTTGTTTTTATTTTCACATTACACTTTAAATATATATATATAAAAGGCTGGCCTCATCTTTGGGCAATACTTCTAAGGCATTATGCTTTAAAATAATAATCACTCACTTCAGACTAAGATACTTTATTTGTTTGAGTCCTTATTGGAGTAATTTCGTAGTTTTCATTCGAGTTAAGAGCTGTTCGTACTTGACTATAAGTTCACCATTTTTGTGTAATATTATTTCCACCAAACGAGTGCTCACATTTCGACAAGTTAACTAACCAAAACTTACATGATTGACCACATGAAGCAGCACCATTTGTCCACACTATCCCTTTGTAAAATAATGGTTTATTATGCTCCTATAAAGTAGTCCTCTATCTTGTAACTTTTGTTCTATATTTTTCTTATAGCCAATGACTGCAACAGCATTAATAAAAGGGCTGGATTAGATTAGGCTTACTACTTGGCAAACAACTGTTTCGTTGGACATTTAATTTGTACATTTTTTTTTTTGCTAAATGTGAGTGTTTTGAATGCAAATAATATTTTATTTTTATACTTCTCAAATATAGTATTTAACTGTACAGAATTTTACTTATGATTTAGAAATAATACCTATATATAATAAGTCTACTCCACAATTTGTGACATACCAACCTTAATTCTATTTAATTTTCAAATTAAATAGTAACTTCTTATTTCTTTTTTTCATATTCTCAATTCTAATTTGTATTTAATTTAATTTTTTTTTGTATTTAGCCTTAATTTTCTTTTTTGTCATATGGAATTAAATGGTTTATTTTGATTTGTAATTTGTTTTATTTCATTAGTATCTACAGTAGCTATAGTTTAGACTTTCTTTAGATGTTGTGTTATAGTAGCACCTACGCAAAGTATTTTTGGTATCCATGTTAATGTGTGTGTATATGGGAGTATTATTGTAGCAGCGCTACAAGAAGGAATGGGATATTAAATCACAAATGGGTCTGCAGGGGGTTTAAACCACAATTTTGCATGGAAATTTTCAAATGTGATGTTAAGTAAATAGTTTTGTTTGAGTTTTTTGCTTCGGGTTATGTTTCACCTCGGTTATTATTAAACTAGAACCCGATTCAATCATCGCATGGTCTTTTGCATCGTTTTTCAACTGGTGTGCAGTGGCACATTGGTGCATGATGAAGGTTCAACTGGTGTGCAGCAGCACATTTGTGCGCAATGAAGGTTCAACTGGTGTGCAGCAGGAGTTTGCAGGAAGAAAAAGGAAGTGTGAAAAATTTTAAGGAATAAATTTTCTGTTTTAGTCCATTATCCACATTATTATTAAAAATAATAATTTTAATAATTAAATTTTAGCTATTGAAATTTTAAACACAATCCTTTTTTTTACATCCATTAATGTTTCCAGCCTTTGGACCTGGTCACTTTTTTATTCAAGCCATATATTTTCCACCCCCAGTTTGATAGGCCTTATAATATATCTTAAGACTAGGACAGGCACAAAATCCAGTCCCCGACCGATTATTCATCACTGTGAAAGGGTGAACCCACATTCCACCAATGATAAGTTTTCGGCCATGCCGGGAATCGAACCCGGGACTCTTAGCTCAGTAGACAGACATGCTGACTGGGCTAAGGTGTTGGATTACACTATATACTATTGTGATTAAATATAGATCACTTTAGGTAATAGTCGTATTACGATATTTGGTGTCACTATAAAATCTTCTTGGAATACACTTTCCGTGTAAAAACAAAACATTAACTGTAGCCACATTAGTTTGTTAAACTATAAAAAATAAAGCAGTATACACACCCATGTGAGTGGGCAAGCTTGTATAGGCTGGCTTGCTAATGATGGATTGGTCAGGGTTCCAGTACTGACAAGGTTTACAGAGTTTTTCCCCCAAAAGGTTCTCCACTATACTTTCATGCAAATTCGGGTATATATCCTCTAAAATTCTATCTCCCTCGGTGACCTCGCGGTCTAGGGGTAAGGTGTCAAGACTTCTGTGCTGGCGGCCGGGGTTCAATCCTCGGTCCCGGCACAGATTTATATGATTACCAAACCCTTCCTTCACCTCTGACAAGACGTGTATTAATCACAACTTGTGAATGTGTAGAATGCTGGGCCTCCACCGTGGTTCGGATCCATGTTAAACTGTAGGTCCTCCATTTCATCTCACAATCACCCTACCATTACACATTAGCGTAAGTGTGTAAAACCCGAACGGGTAGTAAGACGCGGTGCTAATAATAATAATCTATCTCCCTCGTCCATAATTAGGGTGGCCAATGATGATAAAAACTGGGAATTACACATGAATTTTGTACATCGGTCAAAATAACCCGGTAAAAGTTATTGGGTGTTGGTGTCTGCCAGAAACTCGGAGATGTCCATTATAAATAGCTTTTATGGTCATGAAAATTCTTAACATTTTCTGTGGTCGAGTCCTTGGACCTTCCTTTGACTTGAGGGCCATTAAAAAAACACCCTTTCTAATCTTCCCTCTGCACAAATAATGTTCCGCCACAGGTGAAAATAGTACACTTGTATACATATTACTACGGCTGAGTCCATATCATAAGTGGAATAATGACTTTCTGATCCAGACCTTAAAACCTAGATGTGATGAGGATGTAAAGTAATTCCAAGATTGTACCCTGAATTTTTTGTTTATGGGGAAGGGAGGGTCCAATCTATAGTGGTTCCTGTTAAAGCTCCCAACAGGTGATTGTAGAGGTTTTTTTTCTAACAAAGAGCCATCATGGAATAATTTAAAGAGTTTTTTTAAGAATTACTTGTGGTTGTAGAGGAGGGTATGCATCTTTTACAACTCCATTAGTCTACCTAAACATTTTTCTTCAAAATCGTGAAAATTATTTTTTGCCAGTAAAACAGGAAAATCTACTGGAATTCCACTCTAGAGTTTGATTAGCAACTTTGAGAATCCATTAGCATAGTTAAATGTAGATATACTGAAAAGATAATAACTCACAATAGAAAATAAAGCAGTTTTAAATATATATATATATATAAAATAATTATGTTTTAATTTAGTTGTATTTTTAAAACATAATCATATGGTTTTACTCGTCTAATTTCCACTGTTTTCTAAAGTAGAATACAGATACCTGCAACACAATGCAGCGACTGTGTGAGCTATATCTTCTGAATGTTGGTGTTATATACTCTTAAGGGAGAAGAACAACACAATATGAATAGTTTGTATGTGACCCGCTTTGGTGGCTGCATGGTCTAAGGCGTCACACTCACAGTAGACTAGACTCTCGATAACAGGGAGATCAAGGTTTGAATCTTGCTTGGGTGTACTGAGGGTGGTTTATTCAAATGGTTTTCCACTCTCCCTCCATGTAAATTTGGGTACACTTCTTCTATATATATATATAACATTCCTCATATCTAAAACCATCAGTATAATTAGTGTATAAGCATATAACCCGAACAAGTAGTAAGGCGTAGTGCTAACATAATGGTGACCTGGCCGTCTAGCGGTAAGGTGTCGGGCTTCTGTCCTGGGGGGTCCGGGGTTCAATCCTCGGTCCCGGCAAAGATTTATCTGATTACCAAACCCTTCCTTCACCTCTGACAAGACATCTTGNAGGCCTCCACCGTGGTTCGGATTCCACGTTAAACTGTAGGTCCTCCATTTCATCTCACAATCACCCTACCATTACACATTAGCGTAAGTGCGTATAACCCAAACGGGAAGTAAGACGCGGTGCTAATAATAATAATAATAATAATAATAATAATAATAATAATAACAATGCTAAGATAATGATTGTCTGTACATGTGCATGCTCGGCACACGTATATAAGCACTGTGGCACTCTATTCTCAAAGCATGATGCCACAACAGTTTGTGTTTGTTCCACCAGTTTAGACATAGTCCTCATGGATCAAGTAAAAGGTTTGTTTTGGGGTATAACATCCAAACGCTTTAAACAAATGGTTATCATATTCACTTCTCGGTTCACACACATTTGTATTTTTAGTAAAGTTTAAAACTAACACCCAAACATGAGAATTGAAGTTGAGTCCTTTTTCTTAATTTGAAAAGTGAAAACACGTTATCGCTAGATACCCAGGGTTGTTGTACATAATTTTTTCCTCATTAAAGCGAGCGTACAGTGGCGGCAACAAGGCCACTCACGAGGGGCTGGGGTTGGAAAGAGCTTCAAGTGTTCGACTACTTCACAAGCTCGTGTAGATTCATTCTTTAAATAGTTAGTGAAGAATGACCTTGATATGTTATTTCGTGGTCATTTGGTCTGCGGCACAATTCCTGCTAGAGCCTGGACTGCCAATGAGGGAGATCAGGGTTCGAGTCCCAATTTGAGTATAAAGTTCTTGATTTCAATATTTTGTTAGTACTACCTGTTCAGGTTATAAGAAGTGTATCTGTATTTGAATGGAGGGAAAGTTGAAAACCATTTTGAAAAAAATCCACCCTCATTACCACTCGACCAGGATTCAAACCCCAATATCCCTGTCCTTGGCAGTCTAGTCCAACATGAGTGACCCCTTAAACCATGCGGCCACCGAAACTGGTTTGGTTTCAATCCCCATGTTCAGGTTGACTGTAGTATACTTGTTAAGAAATGTACCAACCAGTTGCTCCGCTCTTGTCTGTGGGTGATGCAGGCTCACACTCGCATCGTGGAATGCGTGTAGGCAGCTACGACCCTGACGACCCCAATCAAGGTGGAGGGGGCCCTGGGTCAGGCCACACCCGAAAACATGGCTCACTCCCGAACCAGAGGGTGTCCACCATCAGTCAGAACTACAATGAAAAGACAATGCTGCTCAGCTCAGACGATGAGTTTCAATAGACCAGGGCTTTATTTAAGAAACGTTCACATTAAACTGATAATTTCCACTGGCAGCTCTATGTTTATAAGTTGCAACTATCAGGTCCCTAAGGTCACGTAAGTAAACTACTATACTGGCTCATTACTGTAACATAATGTTTATAAATATAGCTAACTCATGCAGGGACCCACAATCAAATTAATGTTAACTTTGTTCATGCAAAACAAAGAAACATAGTATGTCATCAGAATTTGCATAGAAATTTGAACAAAACACAAACATTGACATGGATTTTCGTTAAAGCGCTGTGATGCAAGCTATTTATTCATATGAATGTAAAGATAGTATCACTAGGAGCCGAATCTGGGCTGTATGGAGGATGATTGAACAATGTCCAATTGAATGTTCGGAACAGGGTTCGAGTACGCACGGCACAATGTGGGTGGGTGTTATCGTGAGAGAGAACCATCTCAAAGCTCAACATGCCAAGATGTTTGTTCTGAATGGCCGTCCTTATCTTGTTTCATGTTTGATGATAAACCTCTATATTGATTGTATGTTCCATAAAATCCACCAAAAATATTCTTCTTCTATCCCAAATCACAGTTGCCATGAGTTTCCCGGCACAGGAGTTTGCTGGCACTTTATTTGGTTTTCTTGATGATTGAATCTGGCCTCACTCCATTGATTGATTTTTTATCTCTACGTTTACATAAGAGAGCCAAGTCTCGTCACCCGTAATGATCTCATCCCGAAAAATTACCTTCTCTATTTTAACGTTCAAGGAAGGGAAACGCCAAGCCCATCTATTGTATCTTGTGTTGGTCTGAAAGCTGTTAAGTATCCACCCGGCACAATGCTTTCGGTAGTCTTAAGTTTCACTTATCACTTCATGAAGAACCGTGCGAGAGATTTGAGTGAACACACGAGAAAGCTCTGAAATGGTGAATTGACGGTTCTTTTTGAAACAGTTCATCATTCACCACATTCGGCCGGCCATTCCTTTTCCTCATCGTGGACATTGGTCCACCCAGTTTTGAGTATACAACACCATTATCTTATACCACCCTCAATCATGACATTCTTCCCATAAATATCAGTTAATTTGACGAATTATTTCGACCACTCTACAGATTTTCGCTAAACGAAATCTTATATCCGAGCATCTCTCACAGCTAGCAGGATTTTAAATTGCATTTTTTGTTTCAATAACAACTATACGGACCTCACTCTATTGCCGCTGGATGCATACTGAGTCTCACTACAATGCTGCACAAACGCAAAGCCATTACACCCGCTACTTCATGCACCACACTCGACCAGGAGCTACTTTCTGGACTAACCTTGTATATATATCTTTTTTTAACATTTTCAACCTCTTAATTTTTCATAAATAATTCTTAAGGTTGGTTCAGACTTTCTTTTCTATTTGACTTGTGTCTACCGAGAAAAGAAATGCATCATACTAGCTATATTTCATATTTAAGCCTTTGCATTTCAAATTTTGGACTATATGTGATCAACATTTCTTAATTCACTTTTATTACAAAACTTGGTGAGATCTTGTAGCCCACTTGATTGGCTGCTACATACCACCAGTGGTCTGAGGACCACACTTTGAGAAACACTCGCATACATAGACATATATTCTTTGTGGTCCCTTGTAAGCATAAAAGAGGACCATTCAAGGGTGCTTGAATATTTTAAAATACTTTTGATGTGTCTAAGCTAAATAAAACTGAAAAATTGAATTCAATAAATTAAGGTTTAAAAAGTGTATTAGCTTGATTTTGATTTTATTCCAAATATAATAGATTAAAGTTACTATTTACTTGTCTCAGAAATATTACATCTGGGAATTTTAACCAAATCAGATCATGAATTAAAATTCATAGTTAACCTAAATCAAAACTAGAATATTCTAGAGTAAATGAATTTCATAATTAAATTTAAGATCAATTAGAAGTTACCGCAGAACAAGAAAATTTCACTAGTAATAAAAAAATCCGTAGTTTGGGTCAGAATATTCCAAGAAGATCGTTCTGTTGATAATCAACCATAATATGAACATTTCAGAAATAATCATGAGGCTATGTTTTAAAAATTTAGAGGCAATATAAGAGCATTTATGAGATAATCACATAGCAATCCAGAGGTAATGTCAGAACATTTCAGAGATAATTCCATAGTAATCCGGAGGTAATGTTAGAACATTTCAGAGATAATTCCATAGCAATCCAGAGGTAATGTCAGAACATTTCATAGATAATTCCAGAGTTAATGTCTGAACATTTCAGATATAATTCCATAACAATCCAGAGATAAGCTCATAGCAATCTAGATGCATCATAATGTCAGGATTTCAGAGGTAAAATAATGTCAAAGCATTCCGGATTAATAGCTTAATAATCTCATGGTTGAAACATTAGTAATTTAGAATGAAAACAAACATTCCAAAGGTAATTATAGATAAGGTTGTTTATCTTCTAAAAATACCAATGTTCGGTACATAAAAAGGGCTCATGATAGACTCTATAACACATGAGCAGCTTTGAGTCAGAGTAAGGAAATAGTGCCAATAAACAATATATTTTTGTTTATAATATATCTCTATAAATAAAACCTCTTTTCTTTATGAGGAAGAAGGTACAGGAAAGGTGGATGGAAACGTATAAAAGTAACAAACTCAATATGGTTTTGACAAAAGAAAAGAATAACACAGTTCGCACTTTACATTGCTGTCATTGGACAAAGAGGTAATGGCTGACCCTTGAAAAAAATGGATTGTTAACGCCCAATCCCCTGACCTAGGTTTCATTCTATCAGAACTTATCAATCAGGAGGGAGTGTGAAACGTGCAATGCAACTTCCTAAAGAAGGAGACCAAAAACACAAAAGATAAAATGGTAAAGAATGATAGGACACTTAGATAGGAACATGTAAAAGGATAAACACTGGGAATGGGCATTAAATTAAATTGTTGCTAAACATAACTAGGAAAACCTCAAGATGCCTTGTGTCAGATATGTTTGGTAACGTTTTGTTTGTCATTGCATAGGTCCTCAGAATAATAATTTTAATTCTTTATAAAAATGCTTATGTTTGTTCAAATGCCTTAACTCAACAAACACCTGAAATAACTTTAAAAGTTCAAATATAATTTATTTTAAATTACGGTACTTTATATCATATTGTATACAGTATTTTATTAATATTTCAAACTGGAAACGCATAATATAAAAACTTTCCCAGTAAAATACTTTAGGTGGTAACAATTTTCAGACACATTTCAATTACTCTAAGACTATACCGATACTTAAAAAGTTCTTTTGGAATAAGTAACTAGTCATAATTTAAAACATGATGATGATGATGACCGATCATGTTTACTAGTCCTACTTGGGAGCAGTTTCTCACATGACCATATGACCTGAAAGTTGTAAATAATTTAACAGGTAATTAATAACCAGCTTAGTAAGCACAAGTTAAATTAAAATATTTACTGCTGCATCCTTTTAGCTGATTATCTTGAAACAAGCCTTACAAGTTTTTCTAGAATTGCTATCAGGATTGTGACAAGGTCTTGTTTTAGGCCAATCAGTAAATCGTGAAAGTCCTATGCTAAGGAAAATATTTTTTTTAATCATATATTGCCATAGAAAAGGTTGTCATACTAATCATAATACTATATAGTATTCAATAGATGTGCATTTATTGTGAAAACTACATAAAATTGTGCATTTGAGACTAAATATTCTACTTTAACTGATTAAATTACTTTTTATTAAGTTTAATCACAGAATAAACACATCAATTTATTTAGAGTTACGTATTTCAAACATTTTGTTCTCATGTTGTTTTTTTGTGTATAAATGTTTAATGTGAACCTGACATAGATATTCCAGTTTTTGTATTATAATTGTATATGGATGTTTAAGTTTTTCAAGAGTTAAATAATCTAAACTCTTAATGAATCAATGAAGTGCAAATGTGGGGATTTTTTTTTTCGTCTCACATAATATTTTTAATATTTTGACTTGTGGCCATGTGATTGCGAGATTTGTTGACTAGTGAGTAGGAACTAAGAATGCTGTTGTACATAGAGTTTAAAAAGAATTTAATTAAACCATATATTGTTATGTATTTACTGACAGGAAGTTGGCTATCCTGCTATAGTTCTCATAGTTCCAACCTACACAACCTAAGTTTCAGACTGAGCAAGAGATGTACATTGTGGCATTAAGACAAAAGTCTGTTGTCAATAAGTATTAGTGAGAGTTAAAGATTGTTAACACACAAAGGTAAATCACAAGGGTGATAATTATATCGAAAGAAAAAGCTTCTGTTTATTTAATGAAGATGTATGTCTTTTTAAACAACACTTTGTAGGCTAGTTCAAATATTTGTTGAATTTTATTTTTCTATAATTTTGATGGTCAACAGACCTGATATACAAGTCGTGGTCTGGCATGCCAGAATCATGAAATATTGTCAAGTGTGATCAACTCCATGGTTTGAGCTCGTAAGCGAGATATACTGACTGACCAGCCACCACGTTTAGCGATGATAATTCCAACATTTATGGACAGAAGGTGTCATGTTGTCAGCACTGGCTGTTGACCTCAGTTTTCTAAACCAGAGCTGCTACTTCTTTATTCAAGTGGCTCCTCATTTGTCATCACGAGGCCGAGTTTGACCTCGTCCCAAACCTACTGCTTCAAAGATAAATTTTAGAAGCTCCTGGGATCGAACCCAGGACCTCTGGATCTGTAGCAAGGCTTTCTGACCACTAGACCACAATGGTGATCAAACTTATTTTTATTACTACCCATGAATATTATTAATTTATTATATTTTATTTTACATAGATATCATTTCAAAATGGTGATGTGTGTAAAGTTCACTGAAGACTCAACCCATAAGAACAATTTTTGTTTCAGTGATTTATATTTATTATTCGTTAAGTACCACATGGATTTATTCTATGAATGTAATAGACTGTTTAAATTTAGCTTGTTATTGAGAAAACTATGTTTGATGTGAAAACTCAGCTTGGTATTAAAATAAAGGTTGTAAAAAGAATGTTTCCTTTTAAGGTTGAAGTCTCAAAACAATGCTAATAATATTTCATTTAAAACACAGTATTGTTAAGGATCTCTAGTGTCAATGTAAACACAACAATGTCACTTATTGATACAAATGTTTAAGAGACAACTGTGACAATGACTAGGAAATTACATACCTAATGGAAGTGTAACAAACATTTTTAGTAATTACCGCAGGTAGCACTTATAGAACTTGATACTTCTATAACACATTTTCACTACAAGATGGTCGCACAACTAGTTCAACACTGTACTTGGATAGCATGGTTGAAGTAAAGAGTAGGGGAACTTCCATCTTATTTTGTTGTGCAACGGTAGTAGCTCAGTGCTTAGTGTTTGATTTTTATGCAGGGAAAGTGCGGTCTAAAATCAACATTTCGCTCATTCATAGGTGGCCGTATAGATTTGTTCTCTTACTGTTTCATTGACTATTTGGATGTTTGGACTAATTAACTTAATGATCTAAAACAGAGGTGAAGAATTATTACTGTTTTGCTTTTTTTTTTTGTTGTGACTAAATTGAAACTTGCTTTTGGATGGTATTTTGTTCAAATCAAATTTAATAACTGATTTTATTTTATTTAAATGAAGCTTTGAGACCTAATAAAAATAAATCAAAAGGGCCCCTCTCTTTTATAGGAGTCCTAAGTCTCACTTAGCATGGTTTCACATTCCGTGACATTTTACATGCCCCCTTGAATATAGTGATATACAAGTATATTATTATTATTCAATAATCCATACACAAGCTAGGACAGGCAAATGCAGGATCCAAACAACACCTATCAACCTCTATATAAATTCCAGTCAGTCTTTTACTCTCTTCTCCAGAAGAAGTGCTCTGATGTGCACAGTACAGTATTGTAAACTGTTTTGTTCAGTTTTTAATTGTGAGCTTCAAGTCCTACATCTCTCTGGTATGAGTGTAGGCCTTGCCCTTTTATCCTCCTTTCTTTGTTTATTAACTATAGCAGTTTGGTGCCATTTTGTTCTTTATTTGATAGTATTATGATGAATATATAAGTGTTTCCCTTTGTGTTTTAAATGCAAATCACAGAAGACAAAGGGCCAGATTAAGGCAAAGACAGGCTTTAGGGGCTACAGTCCAGAGGCCTCCGCCATTCTGGAGGGCCACAACGGATTAAATTATTTCACTCGTGAAAGTTATTTAACATTCACCTTCTGAACCAACTGATTATATTTGCACATAACCTATAAATTAACTTATATATAGAACAGACACAACATCCAGCCTCTGGTTGTGATTCATCACTGGGAACAACAATGGTACATTTTTTGACCATGCCAAGAATTGAACCCAGGACGCTTAGCTCAATAGAAAGACACACACTACTGACTGAGCTTATTAAAAAAGAAACAAGATGTATACATACAAGTATATATTGTCCTCTTAAACTCCATTTTTTCTTTTTGAGAATATTACTGGGGGCCTCACGGTACCTGTAGCCCAGGTGCCTACAAAATCTTAATCTGTCCCTGAGTAGACCTTATAGTGATGGTTGTATAGTAGCTGTGGGATGCCCTCTATAACTCTGGACCACTAACTGTTTTCATCAGATGTCTCGTCACCCAGCATCTGTCATTTCTCTCTCTACTCTCTCATCAACTTAGTGATGCTCCTTACACAAATAAATTGAATGTCTGACTAAGTTTGTTTCCGCAAAAAAATGAAACGAAGATAATTACATCATTACTTCTAAGCCATTGATACTTTGCTCATACGCTCTCGCTCTCTCTACATATATATATAGTGTAACTACCTATATTATTCCTATTTAAATTTAGTATATATAAAAGAATCAGATACCATAGAATCACTTCATCATCATCATCATCTCTCCAACCTCTCCTTTCTTTCCGCCATTTCTCCTCCTCCGCAATGACCCAGTCCTCCTCTTTCCTCCACACTCCTCTGCACTTCCTTGGCCTTCTTCTCTGTTCTCCTCACATGACTGTACCACCTTGGTCATGCTTCCTCCATCCTCCCTACATTTTCGCTGCTTATGTCGGTAATAGTACATCACTACTTTACACTTCCTCAACACATCCCTACTCCATATTATACTCCTCATAGTAGCTCTCTTTTTTAGGAAAGGCAAATGTGTACGCAAGTGAAATATTTATTTTATATCACTTTATGTTTTTGATAAAAAAAAAATTAACTATTGAAAATACTCATTTCTTATATACTCATCATATATCAGTACTTAAAAGTTTTATAGACGTTTATTTTAACTCATTTAAACTTTAACTTTTCTAAGTAATTTGTATTTATTTACTTTTTTGACTAATTCTTAGCCTAGTTTTGTTATCAAATATTTTTTTTGTGATTTAGTTTCTAGTCAAAGATTTCCGTAATATTAAAGTTTTTATCAAATTTTTGATCTGATTGTAATTGCTCTACATATTTTGTTAACTATAATTAATGTAAAATATATAAATCTGTACTTCAGAAGTAGGCCTATGTATTGGTTACTCAAAACTTTACAGCGAAGTAAAAATAAATCAGATTAAACCTGTTTATAACTTATTTTAGTGAAAAGCCACCTTTTTTTTTACAAGAAAATCACTGTCAAAAAATGTTTGGTGAAAATTATAAAAATGTAGCTACTTGAACACAGGTGAATTACTCAGTACTATGGCAGTAAAAGCAACTCATATTTAGAGTTGTCACATCTACTTTCTATCTATTATAAAAGATGGATATTTTTAAGTCTAACATTACCTAATGAAGCCTGTAATGCCAACCTTATAATAATTACCGCTGCCACTTTTTCATTTTAAAGAACTTGACACCAATATACACAAAAATATATTATATATCTACTTTATTATTCATTAAATACATAACATTAATATTTATATCATAATTATGGACTGTCTAGGATAAGGAGGTTGAGGTTTGAATCCTTGCCTTATGTAATGGGGTGGTTTTTCCTAAATGGTTTCTCACACTCCCCTCAAAATGAGTTCATTCCTTTTAAATTCTACTTTGTTCATCCCCAACACATGAGTGTAGTTATGTAAATACTCCAGACAGGTTCAAATACAATTTTTTTTATAAAAAATATTTCAACACACACATAATAATATTACACAGCAGTTATAATGTGTGTATATACAATATAAATTATTAGTTACAGTACTTACGAACAACACCAAACTTTTCTACACACTCTTAAATTAAAATAAGTAAAAATGTGCACATACTCTTGTACTAAGGATACAACAAGACCGGATTTACTACCTTGTCATCTGTAGGCCCTCGACTAAATACGCCCCCTTTCGCTCTTACCCCTTTCCTAAAGGAAGGTGATATGCTTTTATGTATCCATCATTTCAAGTTTTTCTTCATAGTTTTGGTTTTAAATTGAATTTTTAAATAATACATTTATATATTCTCGTGATCTTGTTGAGGAATTTTTCCAGTCATTGAACCCTGAAGTAAACATACTTTTTCTTCGCCAAATAGCAGGTGAGATACACAGAAAACATAGCTCTTTGATGGCGAGTACACCAACCACTGTCTTACTCGTGTCTCCCTATTATGAAGTTTTTGAGAAAAATATATTCCTTTTAATATGTGTTTCTTTATCAAGATACTTTCACTTTGAAGCACTGAAGTATGCATCCAAATATTGTTCAACACTGTGAACTGCCACACAATCTAGTAATTCATTATTAATTTCCGTCCACAGGCCTATTAAAATATTAAACACAATAATTGAAAATAAAAAAAATGCCTTCATTCTATACCACTCTAGTGGGAAATCCAGTCCTGGATACAAACTGGTGTTTTGTTTCAACTCTTCCAAATCTGTGTGGTCTCCAAAGCACTTTTACTTGTGGATAGACTAATTATTATTAATTAGACTTTCAAGGTACGGATTTATTATAAAACATACTTTAAGAAAAGGATTAGCCAAACAGATTCACTATAGTTTTGTTATTTTACTTAAACATAGAAATTATAGTAAATATTTAAATATAAATAAATATAGGGTGGTGATTAAAAAAAAGGTAGGCTTAATTAAAATTTGTATTTTATCTTTAGTTTAACTACCTATTTTATTTATATTTAAATTCACATTTGAATGTTATAATTATGTTTTATTTTATATGCTTAGTCCACCATTTTTCATTTATAATTTTCTAATCAACTTTAAATATTTTCTAAACAATAAAAATTTGCAAATTTTCAAAAAAAATAATAATAGGAGGATTATTTTATTTTGAATACATTTATTAATGAAACAAAGTAGACCTAATCATGATTAATATTTATTTTAAGATCTTTCACGTTTTTCTAATTATTTTATTTCATATATCCAATACTGATGTTTTGAATGAGATATGCGAAATTGCAATAATAGCAGTGCTAGATAAAGAAAAATGACATTTAAAGTTATTTGAAATATAATTTTTTTTTATCATGCTGCTTTTGGCATTTATGTTTTTTTTAAATTAGAAATGTATGTCTTCACCAAAACATGCTAAAAGTAAATATGATATTTTAATGTTTTGAAAGGCATTTTAAAATCCAATGTATATTTCGAATACCCCTTTCATTCACCCTCATCTAGTAGTTTGACAAGAAGAAATGAGAATGTCTCAACCCATCACATCTTGTTTTTTCACTAGTACTTATTATAATGTTCCTTTCTATTTGTATGACTTTAAAAACATTAGCAAGCTATTCTGGGATTGCCTAAATAAGATAGTTTTAGAGAGCAGTGATTGCATTTATATTTTGTATAAAAGCCATTTTCATTAGTTTGTATAGTTTGAATTTTATAATTTTTATCTTAACTATTTTTATTTGGTATAAGATTGTTATGTAAAGTATTTTGCTATAATATTTAATTTAATTCATTCAAAGCTTTCACATTCCATCAAGAATAATATTTTGAGACTATTTCTCAAATTAAATGTATGCGGGAATAGCAATCGAGAGTATGTTTCATAAATGTGTTTAGCATGTTGTTTTGTTAAATATTATCTTTGTATAGCCTGCTGATCAAATTAAGCTTTTCAGCTTCCCATTATGTAAAAAGTAAGTTCTTGGCAGGGTTACTTTACTATAGATGTTTAATTTTATGAAATAATTAATTTCCTCTGGAAGCTTCCAAATGTTTCTGAACCTGATTTAATTGCGCTGTGTAGTATATTCTGAGTAAATGTCTTGTAGACTCAAGCCTTGTATACATAGCCAGTAAGTTCTGCATATGTATAGTCCATACCCTTAATCATGTGACCGTGCCAACCAATGAGAAAGTCTGAGACTACGTCCAATTAAGTTATTTGAAAGAAAGTTGTCTAGAGCAGAATACAAAGTATGTGAGCGGAGCTTAACAATAAGCTTAGAAATTTCAAAAGAAAAGGTTTTTTTTCCTTAATCACTAGCCCCTTGAGAAATAATATAAACTAAATTAATAACAGCTGAAATTTTAAATCTAAACTATTTATATATTTTTTCTACAGTTTAGTGAATATAATTATTAATATACATTAATTTAGAAAGTCGAAGGATGCACATCTATTTGAGTAAGAAATTGTTTTACATTTTTTTTTTCTAGAAATATTTTATCCCATATAATAATTTTTAATAAAATATAGTGATGTTTCTTTTGAGTCAACACCTTGTGGACAAAAGGTACAGGAACAGAAGAGGGTTCAGGGCACCTTGATTACCTCCCAAATTTTGTTTTATGGGTACTCCTTTGTACCTACCCGAATTCAAAGAGTAGGCCTATCTATAATGTAAAGGTGATATATTTTATATAAGTTGTAAATTTTGTTTGTAGAAGAATATTATAGACTCAAAAAACACAACTTTATTTAATTTACAGGGGAAAAAAAATTGTTGGATTCAACACCCAATATTAAAAAAAATTGTCAAAAAGTATTGCAGTACCTCCCTTGTATCCAAGCTTTGCCAAACACCTGTATGATTTCTACAATTTCACATGTTTACACTTTCAAACAAAAACATTCCTTTGCTCCTGCTTACTGATTTACATAGAGGGCTTGAAAATGTTCAGGGTGGCTCACTAGTCAGTCAAAAATTTCACCTGTCAGCATGATTGGACTATAGCCACACATTTATGTTAACAAATTTAAACTAGGTTCTCATTCACTTTTATTTCTGTATAGTACTGCATACCCAAAATTTATTGTAATACATTTTTTTTTTTAAGAAAATCAAACATTCTTTTGCGCCATTTTTTCACCCCTCACACATGACCAAACAAGATAAGAATGTGACAAGATGCTCCAAATGCTACTCGTAATCCCTTGTTTTTGTTGTGTTTTGTGGTACAAACAGTTTCAATATTGGCAACCCTGATTTATAACTTTAAGTAAAACTTTTGTTAAGTCTCATTTGTTATGGACTGTTCACATTAAAAAAATAATAATTTACAATCTGATAAGTGTTTACTCTTGAATTTGTCATAGTTTTAAAATGCAAGCATGTACTATAGATATATCTCCTGAAGTATTATTCACTAACATACATAATTACAGTCTGTTTGTCTTCTTAAAACTAAATTTGATTACATAGATCACAGAATGGTGGCTATATTAATGTGGTTTGTATATAATAATATAGACTATTGTATGAACATATTTTGTAAAGTCTGACTGTATATATTTATTATAATGGGAAGCATTTTAATTTTTGTATTACATATTTTTAAAAGTGTCTTCTCAAATTGTCCTTTGTCTGTAATATAAAAACAAAAATACTTAATTATACTCCTTAAAAAATAAAATAGTTGTTTACTTAAATACAATTTTATGTAAATATGTCACAAATATTAATAATTTGTAGCTGTAGATAGATAGTACCGTATATAAAAAGATAGAATATGACTGTAATATAAGCATAAAATAAAATGTAAATACTACAAATAAAATATCTTTACAAGGCAGATTGTTATTTTGAATTCTATAAACACTAAATACCACTATAATGTTATTGGTGTGAAGTGAACCTATTATGATGATTCACATTAAACAAAATATGTGACACATTTTCGCTTGTACTGCATACTACTGTATTTTCATTAAAAAAATAAAGAAATGTTATGTGACTATGTTGTTATTCAATTAAATTTAGTTGTTATGATTGCACCAACTCCCTCCTACAGATATTGTAAAATGTTCAAATATGTAAAAATAAAACTTTTTATTTTGATTACATTATAAAGAGGGCTTAAGTAACAGTATTGTTGTGTTTATTAAATTTATTTGAGTCATCAAACCATCTAAAATCTGCAACAACTCATGTTTAAGGTCATAAAAGTACAGTAATTGTTGTGAGCATTTCAAATAAGAATTTATGTTTCCTAACAATTAAATTAATCTCTACCAAATTATAACAGTTTACTTATGAATTCCCAATATCAAGGATTTATAGTGAACTTGATTTTTCAATGGGGGGTTGGAAAAAAGGGTTTTGTGTTTCTGTCAAATTTCAAAATTCTCTCTTAAGGCTCTACATGAACACATCTTAACAATGTTAGACTTGTAAGCAGATCTCGTCCTAGAAAGCGTTTCTCTGATAACTTTGATCAAACATAAAAACCTCTGCAGCAGGATTGCCAACCCCTGGTTACAGGGTTAACAGAACTGTTAGAGATACGTAAAAGGTGCAACCACATAAATGATAGAAATAAAAATTACCTTACAAATGAAAAAAAATTAAAATTGAAATAGGTTGAGTGAGTGCTGAGATATGAGTGGTTAAATAAAACCATAAGCCGCCATATTTGAGAGCTACCAATTTCAGATGTCCATAATGGATTTTCATGTTCCCTGGCAAGGGGGATTTTCTCAGAAATGTTCAATACATAGCACTGCTTATTATTATTATTATTATTATTATTATTATTATTATTATTATTATTAAACCTATCATACTAGATGTGTAGTTTAAGATACAATAAATCCTGCTATGTTGCCCAGCACGTCATGGTTTCCTAAACCTTGCTATGCATTCATTCTTTCAACCAGCGCGACCATCATAGCAACACAACACAATGAACAGTTGAACATTGAGTGCAGGCAAGTCATGTAACGCTACCAATAGAGTGCTTACTTAACAAAGTAACAGAACTAACTTCATATGATTCATACAATTTTTGTAGAAAAAAAGTGTTTCTAAGCGAACATGGATTTGTGGTTGAAATAAGGAACTTTAAAGCAAAATATAAGTTCACCTAGTACTTTACCTGTCTCTGAAGTAAATGACAAAAGTTCTGTGGCAGCTCAAAATGTCAGTGAGAAGTGCAACAAAAAACAAGGTGATAAAAGACCAAATCGAAAATATAATGAAAATTATTTGTCTTTCGGTTTTATATGTACTGTGAAAAAAGATGCTCCTGATGCGCATTGAGTTGTGTGTAACAAAATACTAGCCAACAGTAAATTTTGTAGGAATTTGGAAACCAATCATCCTGAATACCAAAACAGAGATTTAAATTTTAAAATTGTCAACTTTCCATGATTAAAATGGCTAAAACGGACAACGAAAATGCAACAAGCATTTTATCATGTGGATGTTAACGTATTACACTTGCTGGAGGGGCGCACAATTTAGGAGAAACTCTCATCAAACCTTGTTCGAAAGATAGTATAACATGCATAGTGAATGAAGAGTCTGGTTTGAAAAAAAATAATGCAGTACAGGTATCAATTGATACTGTCTCACGTCGCATTCATGATCTTGCTGATTACAATGAAAAGGAACTAGTTTGCCGATTGAAAAATTACCCTGAGTATTCTTTGCAATTTGATGAGTTTAATGAGGTTTTGGGACTTGCTTTATTACTGGTATTTGTCTGATATAGTTATAATAATGGGATTGAAGAGGACTTGCTCCTATGTGAATCTTTGTCAAGCAACACAACTGGAGAAGAAATATTTGCCTCAACAGTTTTATCATAAGATATAACATTAGTTGGCAAAAATGTATTTATGTGTGTTCCGATGATGCACGGGAAATGGAAGGAGAGATGAAGGGAGCTGTAGCAGGGTTGGAAAAAAAAGGTTACTTTTAAAAAACCCAACACAGTAGGGTTATAATGGGTTTTATTGTGTGTTTTTTTGTGGTTTATTTTAAGATATTATGTATGTATATTAAAGAGAGAAGGTAAGAACTTTTGTTATCGCCTTTGCTTTTTGGCAAAGTATTATTTCTAGGGCCTTGCATTAATACAGTGTAGGCACCTTAAAATAATACAATCCCAAGTGAGTTGCTAGTTGAACATGTTATTTTGTTCAACCAATTAAAACATATTTTATAGCTTAGTATATTGTATAAAATCTGTAATTTCAAAAATTGTGTATAACACCAAACACAAATCAATGTACTATTATTATTACTATTATTATCAGATTTGAACCAAAAGGTGTTCAATATACTGACTAACCATTTTCAAAAATTAGATGATTGATTTGTATCCAAAATATAATAAGTGGTTTTTTAAGTGTTTTTTAGTAAAACCCGTATTATTTTTTTGGGCTGGTTAAAACTATAACAACCCTGAGCTATAGTAAAATCACTAAAATTAATAAATTAAGAAAATGTGATGTATCTTTGACAACTCCTCAAAGATCTTTGATCACATAAATATTTTACAAATCTTTGATCACAAATTTACGTTATAGAACATGCTCTAAGGTTTGATCGAATAAAATGGTGTCTGAAAGATTATCCTGGACGTGCAAAGCAGTGAAAAATTTAACTGTCCAATATGAACAATGATTTCTTATATAACATAAACAGTGGTAGCTATAAGGACCGAGACAAACGATTGGCTAACATAAAGAAATATCAGAAGCATTACAGGAATATGTGCCAGGTTGCACAGCCCAAGATGTTAAGAAAAAAAAATTAACAGGCTATCAAGCCAGTATTTAACATAGACAATGAAGGTAAGGTATCTAGCAGGATAGCCCATTAATATATTATCAAGAACATTTTTGTGTTGGTGATGGATGCTTTTAAAGAAGTAATGTAAAAAGTCATTTTTTACACAAATATTTAGTTTCTACAATATTTTATGGACATTGTTATGCTGGTAATGGATGCTTTAAAAGAATTAATGTAAAAAATAAATTTTTACACATATATTTAATTTCTACAACATTTTATGAACATTGTTGTGCTGGTAATGGATACTTTTAAAGAATTAACGTAAAAAGTCATTTTTTACACAAATATTTAGTTTCTACAACATTTTATTAACATTGTTGTGCTGGTAATGGATGCTTTTAAAGAATTAATGTTAAAAGTCATTTCTTACACAAACATTTAATTTCTTCAACTTTTTATAATTACAGATTAGAAAAATTAAAAGAAGTGGGTCTGATACACAAAAGATATACAAGCCAAGTATTTATTGGCTCTCATTATTATCTCTTTTGGGTAATTCAACAAAACCAGACATCTCTCACTCAACCCAGTTTAGATGAGAGTCCAAGTAATGAAGACATGAACATTACAATGAATGAAGAACACACTACTGCTGATTATATTGTGAGTACAAATCTAAATCATTTTGTCTTGCCAGGAAACTTTACCTGGTCCATTATAAAAGTACTTAAATTGATCTCTTATTTCTCGACCATGACTAGTTGGTCTATTATGTTGTTGAGCAAGATCATGCATCTGGAAGTTCTCTTCATTATTGTACCTCCATATTATAAGCTATCGCGTTTTCTTTAATGGTATATATTTCCCTCTGTGTGTAAGAGTTGCGACTTTTTCAGTCAAAACATTAATATGTAGTGTGTAAGCATCTAGTATAATATTAGTTACGTTTGAAGGTCATAGGTTAATAGTGGTTAAAAATACACAGCCTCTATTCGCCAAGATACCAAAACAGCTTTCGACCATATATCTCCCACGAGATAATCTATAATTAAATATTCGTTGCTCTGGAGTAAAGAATAGGGCTTCATAATGTTACTGCTGAGAGAAAATGCATCATAAGCTGTTATTAAGAATGGTGGGGAGACGTTAGTATCTGATAGACGTTTCTCACTTGGAATATATAATGAATGGTTGTTCAAAGCACGCTTTAAGAAACTTTTTGCAAACCCACTAGTATCGTCAACCCTATCATTTGTTCCAGCATCCCCAGGTCATTAGAGGACTACCCGTGAACTAACCATGTGGGTACATTCAGGCCGCCCTGATGGACAAGGGATATCAGGTGAGAAGGATGACACGCCTGGTGGCGAGGCACGCTGGGACAGATCAGGTAGAGCGGCATTTTCAGTTCTTTCTGGTGATGTTGATTGGGTGCCAACAGTTCCATATATTGTCGGGAAATACCGTTCTCTCGCACATGAAGGTGACCATGGAACCCTTCAGGCGAAAGAATGTGGCTCAGCAGTGCCATCGTTGTCAGGGTTTCAATCTCTCTTCCATCGGGTGCTTTAGTCAGGAGTGCTGTGTCAAGGTGTAAACCTCTTGTAACAATTAACTAACATTATTGGAAGTGTGATGGGAAAACCAGACAAGAAGTTTAACAATAATAAACATAGTTTGTTTTATTTAGGACATAATATAAGGTAAATACATAATTAGAGCAAAATATAACAATATGGCGTGAAGCGCTTCTCCTCTTAGACTTAAATAACTCTGCTGAGATAAAGGAATTAATTGACATTATAATATCTGAAAATAAAAAAGGGAAACATATAGATATATTCTAGTTGTCAGTTAAACAGTAATATTAATCGCCATCATGGAAATCTATGGTTCCTTCGGTTTATAGCATTAAGTGCAAGCAACGATACTACATTGCAACTCTAAGCAAGCATCTAAATTTAGGCAATAAAAAGATAAACATTTACGCGCCTTTAGATCTAAATAAATCAACACAACGTTGAACCAAAACAATAGAATAAGACGTAAGGCCAAGTCTCAACTCTAACACCTAAGTGCCCTGTGCTCTCAGTTAAATAGATAAATAAACAATCCCATATACACTAAATACGCAAACTAGAAAGGACGGGTGGTAAGCCCGAGTACGTGAAAGCGTGACCTAATATATATATATATATACATGAAATTAAATATACATTATGTATGTATAACAAAACGAAATAGTACAATTAGGATGAATTAAACCTCGTAAAAAGAGAGAGAATTTAAGCGCATTCGCATTGACCTGAACGCAACATTTCATAATTCTAAGTTTAAATATTTATAAGTCCCAAACATAATTTAGACAAAATGTCCCCCATTATGGCGAAAATGCAATTTTGAATATTAAATAAATCACGGCCCCTAGTCGCCGTCCTAACCAAGATCAGTCGGTGGTATAATAAGCGACTATTCAAAAGCGCGATCACTATATATACATTATTGTATCCACAGAGAGACGGGGCAAGGGAAGGAGGGGGTAAGACGATAGAACAAACATAACAGCAAAGAATGCGTCTGGCAGCACATAGAATATTCCAGGTGGTCCTAGCGGCGGAAGTGATAGCTTCGTCTGGCCGCGTGGAACCTGAATCGTTTCCGGCCGGCCACGGATCGGGTCCCGAGCAAACAGTCGGTTGAAGGCTCCGCTCAGTCAGTGTTGCCAGCTGGAGAGTGGAGGTCAGAGCTCGTGCTTTGGTGTTGGAGTTTGTATTGTAGCTCATCACGGGTGTCGGTGAGTGTTGACCCATTTGATATAACGTCAACTTGTAACTCGTTACAAAGGGTGGTGAACTTCACGCGTACTCTCTATGCGAGCGTCCTCGCACAGATCCAGAATGTTGTGCAAACTGTGGGGAAGCCCACCCCACCAACGCTGACATCTGTGCGCACAGGCGCAGGTTCATCGAGTCGCGTCAGCGCTCGACGGTGACCGTCCAGGTTCATTCATCGCAGCGAACCCCTAGTCATCACAGACAACCCCAACCTCCCCTTCTCACCAACGCCTGGGTGTTTCCAGGTTTTCTTAGGAGCGCACGGGCGCCTCCCACCACTCTGGCTGGGGCCCTGCGCCCTACACGTACCTACGCTGGGTCCGCGCGTCCTCCTGCCCATCCTGACCAGATTTCGGACTTTCGCTCCTTGTTCAAAGGGCTGTCCGAGATCTGGGATCACCTACGCCCTCTCAACATCTGTGCCTGCCTTCCTTATTTAGAGGAACACCTTGACGCTTTCATCGCCACCCCTGACTGGTCGAAGTGTTTCAAAATCCTTTTAGAGGCTTTGTCCAGTCTCTTCTGACCAACCCCCTTCATATCCTTCTCTGGAATTGTAGGCCACTTACTCACAAAGTCCTTGAACTTCTCAAGTTGATGTCTGACCACGCCGTCGACATCGCTTTCCTTACCTAGACGTGGTTCACGGATTCTTCCGATCTTCAGGTTCCCGGGTTCCTCTGCCACCGAACGGGCCGAGGTGGTCATCGGAAGGAAGGGGGAGGGGGCGTGGACCTGTTAGTTCGGGCAGCTCTGCAGCATCACCGGGTGGCCATCCTGGTATTCGCGTTCTTCGAGGTCGTGGCGATGAGGCTGCTAGGTGCCGCGTATTCAATCACGATCGTGAATGTCTACGGTTTTCTCGGGG